>ML396322.1:0-56231 GCA_005239525.1 Nicotiana knightiana | reverse complement strand
ATATATATATATATATATATATATATATATATATATATATATATATATATATATATATTTTCAGAATAGTGTATATGCATCATCATTTGATTTACAAGCATACACAAGTATTTTTCATAATTTTTAAAGATTTTAAATCAATTTATTTATGTATTTTTATTATATAAATATCCAATAATTACCCTACAAATTATTTTTATGAAGATTTAATCATCTAAACTTATCATTTATACGAATATGAGGTCTTAAATATTTTCAGTGCATTTATCATAATTATATTTGTATTTTTAGGGCCAAATTGCACATTTTGCAATAATAGCCCATATGCATATATAATTACATTAATAAACACAGAAAATGACTTTTTTTAATGCTAAGTAATTATTTTTAATCATTTTCATACACAAATGATATTTTTGTTATTTATTAAATATTTTTTATAAATTATTTATTTGTTAATAGTAGGTATTTAAAATTTAGCACTGAAATCCCCTATTTTCGAATTTAACCCAACACATTTACACCAGCTCAATACCCTTGGCCAAAAACCCATTAGCCCAATCCCCATACCCATTTAAACACCCGACCCATGACCCCTTTAAATCTTGACCGTTGATCTCTAAGATCAACGGTCCACGTTACACCCACCCCTTTAACTATACCTTAACCCCTAACCCTAATCATTCTATAGCACCCCGCCGCCCTGGAATCCCCCCGTATCCCATCTCTCATGAACCCTAGCCGTCCTTCCTATCAAACCCCTTCAAATCTAGCCCCAAAACGGAATCCACCGTGGATTCCCTTACCTTATTCACCACTGGCCACTCGTCTATGATCTTACTTAGTTGCTTGCCTAACATGGCAATAAAATCTTGCCAAAATCAAACCAAATCGGTTCACACCTCTGATTTCTGTGGTTATTCCGTCTATGTTCATCATTGATTCTTTGTGAGTAACGATATTTTCCATATCTGTTGATGATTCTTACCTACCCCAAATTAGGGTTTTCAAACCTTTTCAATCGGACCAAAATAGGTCTGATTCTTATTATTTTGATGTTATTCCACTTCTATTTATCTTATTTTGTGCGATATTTACATTATTTTCCACTCATTTCACACTTTTCCTAAAACTAGGGTTTGAAACTTTCTCCTTTTCTTACTGATTCTGGTGAATCTTTCCTTTTTGTGTTCGATTACTTTCTTTCCTTATGTTTTTCCTGATTTTTACTTTAAGATTTGTTTAAATATTCTGAATAATTTTTGTTTTGGTATTATTTGTGTTTCCTTTAATACCTGCCTGAATCTTCTGAATAAGTTTGTGAACGATTTTATATTCTTTGTATTATGTTTCTGCCTTAAATATTCTGAAAATTTTTGGGTACTTCCTTAACTTGTTGAATCCCTTGATTTGTGCCCTAAATTACCTATAACTAATTTTGGAATATTTTTCTTGCATATGACTGATTTGTTTCCATGTTTATGTGCTGATTTATATCACTATATATACTCTTCCCCCATTCCCTTTAGGAGGACCTTCGACTACTTTCTGAACTCACTATAGACTTACTAGACCTAAGGTTATTCTGATTTTGCATTCTATACTCTAACTTTGGCCGGGTGGAAGCCAAGGCCAGTCAGCTATGAAATCTTGCTATATACTGTGGACTTCCATACTTTGTGCATTTTTTCTCGTGTAACTGGTGAGTCACTTAACTTCTGCGCTTTCATCCTTACATGTCCCTGATTTGTTTAGGCGATTACTACTGAATTTATTATTCAATATGCTTTGGAAGGGTGTTTAAGCATAGCTCTTTCAAATCTGTATGTCTTAGTCCTTTTAACACTTAATTGCTCCTAATGTTACCTGTGCTGAAGTTGTTTGAACTTATTTAAGGTCTATCCAGTTAGTGCATCAACCCTTGAATGCTTATGAACATGTTTATCCCCTTACCATGAATCCCTGTAGTGAATGCCTTACACCTGTGACTCTTACTGCTAGTTGTAATCTGCGTCTCTGCTATTATGTCAACATGATCATTCGACCCCCACACCCCTCTAATGTTTGTTTGTTATTTGGAATAGTTATCTCATCATGTTGCTTCTTTGATCTTTGACACAAATTGTATCATCTTTAGTTAGACCATTATGACAATGTTACCAGCTATTTGGCATGATTTTACTGAGTATATGTGTCTTAACTTATGACTGTAAGTTCACCCCTTTTCTAATATGATGCCCACCCCCTTTCAATGATGTTGTTATGGTTTTCTTGATAATAACACTAGGTTATGTACTTAGCCTACTTCAAGCATGCTTTAACTCATTCTGTACCTATAACTTTGCCAAACTTGCAAATATGTTCTTTGCCAACTTTTTTAGCATGTGACTGCTATTGTGCTGAGTATGAAACCTGTTTATCAGTTTCATTAAACTAGTTCTTTTTCAAGTTCTATGATGTATTTAAATGTCTGCTTGTTGACTCAATTTGATGATGTATGAACCCCTAAACTCTTGTTTTACCAGTTTTAGTCATTTCTTTCCCTATCACGTAAACTCTTTTGAATCCCACTCTTGACCAATGCTGCCTAAGTTCTGTCCTTTGGCCTCCCTAGTGTGAGCACTTCTCAGAGTTCATTTGAGACCCTTGTGAACTCTGACACACTAGGATTAGGTCCACTAATCCCTCATCTGAACTATCTTTGTTAACAACCCTGGTGTGAGAACTGCCATGGGTTCTTGAAGCCTTTGGGAACTCTGACACACTAGGGCCTTGATTCTATATGCTCAACCTTGTCTTGTGCTCACTAGGGTGAATCACTCAACTCTTGGCTGCTTTGTGTCTATGAGTATGTAACTTTGGAACTGTTGTGAATTGTGAGAATGAAGAGCTGGCCTGTCCAGGTGTATTTTCGGCCTGCTGTAGGCTCCCTATAGCTATTCTACTATGTAATTTACTATATTCATTCTGGGTCTGTAATAATTATTGTAATAATATTTGGGGGTATTAGTGAAATTGGGAAATATATTTTTATATTATACTTACGTTGAATGGGGTAGAAATCCTTCTTATAGGTTCAATAGTGTGTTATTGTATGTCGTGTGTTAGAAATCATGCTTATAGGTATCCTATTATGTTCAGTCATTATATGTTAGTAATCCTGCCTATAGGTTCCATACTTGGTTCAATTGTGTTCTATTTCTACTTGTTAGAAACCATGTCTATAGGAAATTGTATATTCAATGTGCGTGCAATAGTTTGTTTACATGCTACCTCATTCACAAATTATAGAAATCATGTCTATAGGATCTAAAATCGGATTAACTGGAAAGCATGCCTATAGGTCTGAATCCGTTTAATTACCAACTTGCTCGTTTGTTCAGGAGTTTTCAAACACTATGTTATTGTACTCAATAGAAGACATGCCCATAGAATCAAAAGAGTAATTCTGAGCATGCTTCTGCGATTACCACTATTTATTATCACGTAAAACACCTAGACATCATGCCTATAGGTTTAATCCCTTATGCTTAAAATCAGTAGGCAAAATTATGTATGTTTTATAAATCGTGTTAAGGAATGGTTTTTTGTGTATAACTGTCTGCCCATTAATTCAGTATCACATAGAGATCCTGCCTATAGGACCCTGCAGCCTTAATTCATTAAAATCTGTCAATGATAATCAATTTGGCGTGCATTCGTTGTCTAAATACGGAGGCTAACTTGAGCCCTTATTTTCTTATGTGTGAAAGTCCTAAATGTTTTGCATGTCGCCTAGTTTTTTCCCTTTTGAGAAACCTAAGTTTCAAGTCTAGAACCACCTTGAAATAGAGGTCCAAATGCCTCCTGGACCATATGCATAGGCCGGGTAGTGCACGCATAGAGTACGACTTAGAATTAGTTAGTGCGCTTTAGGTAAATAACTTAAAGATAGTAATCGGGTTGTAGGAGATGATAGTCTGTGCCCGCTGAATAATCTGAGTAACACCCCATCTCGAGGGAGTTACAAAATATTATTTATGTTGCACGGGGTGACCCTTTAGGCTAAAAAACTTAGGACCCCCACCTTTGTTTAGAGTCAATCATTTTATTTGCCCAAATTGCTTCCCTTTTCTTAGGCTAATTCATATAATTCGAGTTCGGCCGGGACCCATCATTGTGGACCTCGCGGAGTGCCTAACACATTCTCCTCAAGGTAATTTGAGCCCTTACCCGATCTTTGGTGACACAACTAGTTTATCCAGAGTTATTTGTAAAAAGGTTCCCTAACGCACCTTAATTCGTTAAGTGGGACTCTCTCTTTTAATACCCTTCCTTAAAAGAGTTGGCACGTGTCGAAACCCGAATTCGCGAGAAAAAGGGGGCGCGACAGCATTACGACTCTACTGGGGATATATTTAGGCTTTTACCATTGCAAACTTGGTCTCTATGAATTAGTCTCTCTTGATAAGCGTGTGTTTATTATTTTGATGATACTTGAACATCCCGCTCCCATTCTCCCTTGTATTGCTACATGCACACCCCCTTCCCTATTTCCCTTTTTATATGAACTTACATGCACCTCTTCGCTTAATCTGGTTATAATATGCATTCCACTGGCTCCAACTTTTTAAATTTTGTTATATCATGACTTTACCAATCCTTACCCCTTTATTGCTTTATTACAATTTTTATATTATACGAACTAACTTCTTCCCTATTTTTTTTTCTGTCTTTATATTTATTAAATACTGCATTTATTGCTTTTATCATGCAAAACACTTGACAATGTGTTGTTTTATCTTTTCATAAAGCATGCTCTACATCATATTCCACTCGTGTGCAATTAATACCATAGCGGCACTTGGTGAGTGTCCGCGCTCTTCCTATATTACCCTTTTTAAATTTGGAAAAGCTTATTTGCAGTAAAACTAGTCGACCAACGGTGCAATTGACGGTTCCGTGCCTTTCCCTCTCAAGTTGTCCACTTGACGATACCGGTGTAGACTCTTATAGAAACCCCACTCTGATGTTAAATGTGCATGCATCATGTCCAAACTTAGCATGGGTTAGAACGCTGTCCGTGTAATAACTCTCTAAGGCAAGCCTTGTTAAAGCCCATCGGGGTTTCCATAATCCCAACAGGAACAATCATGATATGTGCATTATTTGGAGAAAACATGCCGATATGCTAATCATTAATGTGTAAATGGTCAAATACGGAGGGAAAAGGGCTAACTTTATCTGTTTTGTAGAAATGAGGCATGAAGTCCCCAGGTTCAGCATGGTTCGAAGCAGCCCACCTTTGCTGCTAGACTGGTGGGAAAATCTCCCGCCAAATGACAAAAACCATGTGAAAAGAGTTCTTTAATCTACCTTCTTTGCTGGACATTCAGCCAAACAATGTGCTGATTAAGGCCGCTACTATGTTCTGGGATGAAAAGAGGGTTGTTTTCCGTTTCGGTAATTTAGAGATGACTCCCCTTCTTGAGGAAATAGGAGGCTTTGTTGGGCTTCCCTGGGATAGCCCTGGTCTGTTGGTACCGGAAAATTGCACTTCCTCGAGGATTTCTGAAAATGATGGGTTTTAGAAAGAATGATGAGTTAGTTTGCCTGAAAAAGTCTTATATACCTTTCGACTTCCTTTACGAGCGTTATGGGCACAACACATCCTACCGTATCTATCATGATTAGTTTGCCATCACTTCTCTGGGTTGGACTCATCGCCGGGTTTTTGTGTTCATCGTCTATTTTGTGGGGATGCTGGTATTCCCATTACAAGGAGAAATAATCCACACTCGTTTAGCTATGGTTACCAAGACCTTAATGGAAGGAATTGAGGGACAGACTTAGACTATTGTCCCAATGATCGTAGTAGAGATATACCGAGCTTTGGACTGTTGCAAAAAAGGATTTAGGCATTTTGAGGGATGTAATCTGTTACTACAAATATGGTTGTTGGAACATCTTCAAAGGGGACAATACCGTCAAGAATTCCCGCAACAACCATGGAATGACCACGTAGCTTTTGCCCATCCAAAAAGAATGACTTTCATTCCAAACAGGTTTGCACAACCAGGAAACGCTATGGATTGGGTACATTTCTTTAGAAATTTGACTGACGACAATGTCCATTGGATGTTTGAGTGGTTCCCTACTAGCGAGTTCATCATCAGGTCAAGAGATGTTCCTCACTTAGTGCTGATTGGGTTAAGGGGTATCTATCCTTATACTCCTATCAGGGTCATGAGGCAGGCTGGGAGGAAACAAGTCATACCACGAGTTTCCAAGATGGTCCATTACAAGGCGGACTTCCAGGGTGATGCCGTTCCATTCAAGTGTGAGGCACAACACAGGTTGCACCTAAAGATCATTGTGGAAAAGGATACCATCGAGCTAGATTGGTATCATGCCGGTCATGTGTATTTCTACCTGTCATGGTTGGATAATGACATAGCAGGAGAAGTCAAGCCAGGGATTGATAAGGGAAACAAGGTCATAGACGATGCTGCCGAAGCACAAGTAAAATACAGGAGGTTACACAAAAGGATCTTTGAGTTCGAGGCCAGACACTTAGAACATCGCAAAGTGGACATGGAAGCAATCAATGAATGGAGGGGAATCGCAATGAAATCAACAGAGATGTTGGAGTATTGTCACGACCCAAAATCCTTAAGGTCGTGATGGTGCTGGACACAAGGTCAGGCAAGCCAAAACATTAACTAATTGAAATAACTTTCTGTTTTAAAAAATTTATGAAAACACTTCCTTTCACTTCATTACATAATAACCAGAATAAAAGTCTGTTAACTAAAATAATGGTTTAAAGATTTCACTTAAGCAATTATATCCCAATACATATCCCAGAACCCGGTGTCACAAGTACATGAGAAATTTCTAAGAGTTCAACAATCATTACAAGACCGTCCGAAATACAACTGGACAAGGAAATTTAAATGAAATATGTACAGTACGAAGGAGACTCTGTCAGCTGCGGATCGCCTCCGGATGATGCAGCTCGCGTAAGTCTCCGAATCCTCCACATTGCTATGAAATTACCTGTGCAATAAAGATGCACAACAAGTGTAGCATGAGTACAAACAACATGTACTCAGTAAGTCGCCCGCCTAACCTCGGAGAGGTAGTGGCGAGAGGTCGAATTAGACACTTAATAAGGGCCAACAATTTATTTAACAGTGTAAACTGAACACGATAAACATGTAAAGGCAGTAAAGCAGCATGTATGTAAGGCACTGAACTCCAAGTAAATACTGGAAATAAACAACAAATACCACTTTCTCATTATTTTCCAAATATCTTAAATAAAAAATTGCCTCTTTATTTTCTCCCAAATATCTTATCACTTCAAAATAAAGTAGAAAATATTTAACAGTTTAACATGCGCATACGGGATAAGAACAACCGGCCTGAGCCATCATAATAATCACTTTGTGCACTGTCGAGGATCGAACGGCCCGCACCAAAAGTGCACCTCTCAATAAAATACTCATGTCTATGCACTGCCGAGATCCCAATACATATCCCAGAACCCGGTGTCACAAGTACATGAGAAATTTCTAAGAGTTCAACAATCATTACAAGACCGTCCGAAATACAACTGGACAAGGAAATTTAAATGAAATATGTACAGTACGAAGGAGACTCTGTCAGCTGCGGATCGCCTCCTATGATGATGCAGCTCGCGTAAGTCTCCGAATCCTCCACATTGCTATGAAAGTACCTGTGCAATAAAGATGCACAACAAGTGTAGCATGAGTACAAACAACATGTACTCAATAAGTCGCCCGCCTAACCTCAGAGAGGTAGTGGCGAGAGGTCGAATTAGACACTTAATAAGGGCCAACAATTTATTTAACAGTGTAAAATGAACACGATAAACATGTAAAGGCAGTAAAGCAGCATGTATGTAAGGCACTGAACTCCAAGTAAATACTGGAAATAAACAACAAATACCACTTTCTCATTATTTTCCAAATATCTTAAATAAAAAATTACCTCTTTATTTTCTCCCAAATATCTTATCACTTCAAAATAATGTAGAAAATATTTAACAGTTTAACATGCGCATACGGGATAAGAACAACTGGCCTGAGCCATCATAATAATCACTTTGTGCACTGTCGAGGATCGAACGGCCCGTACCAAAAGTGCATCTCTCAATATAATAATCCTCTCTGTGCACTGCCGAGGATCGAACGACCCGTCCCATAAGTGCACCTCCCAATATAATATTCATATCCATGCACTGCCGAGGATCGAACAGCCCGTACCAAAAGTGCATCTCTCAATATAATAATCCTCTCTGTGCACTGCCGAGGATCGAATGGCTCGTCCCATAAGTGCACCTCTCAATATAATAATCATATCTATGCACTGCCGAGGATGGAACGACCCGTACCAAAAGTGCATCTCTCAATATAATAATCCTCTCTGTACACTGCCGAGGATCGAACGACCCGTACCATAAGTGGACCTCTCAATATAATAATCATATCTATGCACTGTCGAGGATCGAACGGCCCGTACCACAAGTGCATTCTAAACCCGCCATGGCGTACGACCCGCTCCCATGAGAGTAGAGGAAATAACACTCCTCTTGTGGGATGTAAATTGCGAAGCAGTCTCATGCAGAAATGCACAATCAACAATCCACCCCGAATACGTCGGGAACACAAATACTCAAGTAAATGATCGATTTCTCTTTTAAAAACCACAAATAGTATTTAAATCCCTTTTTCGAAATTCACTTGCCGAGTTTTATATAATGTTTAATAACACAACCTTATTCGAAAATACAATTGCCCGCGAAGGAAATAAATTCTCTTTTTAGATGGTTTAGAAAATAAACTCTAATCTTCTTTAGTCATTAAATTACAATTTCGATTATATTAGCAGTCTAACATCACAGACAAGATCACAGGTACAACAGGTAAGGCATGCTAGTGGGTCCTAGGCTACCTGTACATGTTATAGTAGTAGCTACGCACGGACTCCCGTCACCTCGTGCGTACGTAGCCCCCGGAGANTCTATGCACTGCCGAGGATCGAACGGCCCGTACCAAAAGTGCATCTCTCAATATAATAATCCTCTCTGTGCACTGCCGAGGATCGAATGGCTCGTCCCATAAGTGCACCTCTCAATATAATAATCATATCTATGCACTGCCGAGGATGGAACGACCCGTACCAAAAGTGCATCTCTCAATATAATAATCCTCTCTGTACACTGCCGAGGATCGAACGACCCGTACCATAAGTGGACCTCTCAATATAATAATCATATCTATGCACTGTCGAGGATCGAACGGCCCGTACCACAAGTGCATTCTAAACCCGCCATGGCGTACGACCCGCTCCCATGAGAGTAGAGGAAATAACACTCCTCTTGTGGGATGTAAATTGCGAAGCAGTCTCATGCAGAAATGCACAATCAACAATCCACCCCGAATACGTCGGGAACACAAATACTCAAGTAAATGATCGATTTCTCTTTTAAAAACCACAAATAGTATTTAAATCCCTTTTTCGAAATTCACTTGCCGAGTTTTATATAATGTTTAATAACACAACCTTATTCGAAAATACAATTGCCCGCGAAGGAAATAAATTCTCTTTTTAGATGGTTTAGAAAATAAACTCTAATCTTCTTTAGTCATTAAATTACAATTTCGATTATATTAGCAGTCTAACATCACAGACAAGATCACAGGTACAACAGGTAAGGCATGCTAGTGGGTCCTAGGCTACCTGTACATGTTATAGTAGTAGCTACGCACGGACTCCCGTCACCTCGTGCGTACGTAGCCCCCGGAGATAATAGCATGTATTGAATTAATTCACCTAGGGGGGGGGGGACGATTCCCCATTACAAAGTAAGAAAGGAGACTTACCTTGCTTTGAAATTCCAACACCGACTTCCAAGCCCTTCTGATGACTCCAGCGGACGCATAACGCTCTGAAATTACCACATAACGGAAAAGTAATGAAAATTCATCCTAATACACACAACAAATTCAGATTGTATACTTTCTCAACCCCGCTCGGAGAAATGACCAAAATGTCCTCGGGCCCACGTGCCCGGAAATCCAAAATTCTCGAAGATACATGCTACCCATAGCTCTACTAGTGCAATCATGCAATTAAATCTATATTCCATACTCAAATTCGTGGCTAAATTCCAAATTTACATTTTCTAGGTTTCTTCCAAAATTTTCCCAAATTCCTGCGAATTTTCCATGCCTAACCACGCATATAATCTTGTATTTATTTAACAAACGGAAAGAATTTACTTACCTTGATGCCTGACAAAAATCCCCCTTGAAATGCTCTCCAAAAATCTCCCATGACAATGAAAAATGGGTGATAAATGACGTAAACCCGTCTTTAAAACATTCTGCCCAGGCATCTCTTCGCACCTGCGGTCCAATAGCTGCTCCTGCGGTTCCGCACTTACGGAAATTCCATCGCAGGTGCGGCTCTGACTCAACCCAGAATTTCTCGCTTCTGCGGTCCATTCTCCGCACCTATGCTTCCCCAGGTGCGACCCATCTTCCGCACCTGCGGCCTCCTCAGCTCCAGCCCAGACCTCGCACCTGCGATCAAAGCCTCGTAGGTGCGGTTACACCAGATGACAATAGTCTTCAGCCTTCTTCAACTTCAACATTGTTCCGTTAACCACACGGAGTCCACCCGAGGCCCCCCGGCACCCCGTTCAATCACACCAACCTGTCCCAAAACATGACACGGACTTGCTCGAGCCCTCAAATCACATCAAACAACGCCGAAATCAAGAATCACACTCAAATCCAATTCTTTAAGAACTTAGAATTTCAAATTTCTACATCTGACGCTAAAACCTATCAAATCACACCCGATTGACCTCAAATCTTGCACACAAGTCATATTCAGCATTACGGACCTGCTCCAACTTCCGGAATCGCATTCCGACCTCGATATCAAAACTTCGACTTCCGGTCGAATTTCTCAAAAACCTTCAAATTCCTATCTTTATCCAAATGATTTCAAAATGACCTACGAACATCCAAATTCACTTCCGATTGTGCTCCCAACTCCAGAATCACCATACGAAGCAGTTCCCAGACTCGGAATCCCAAACGGACATCAACGACACTGCAATGCACTTCAAGCCCAAATTTATGAAATTCTTCTAAAATGCTAACTCCCACAATATACGTCGAAATGCTCCCGGGTTATCCAAATCCTAATCCGAACATACGCCCAAGACCGAAATCTTCATACGAACCTGCTGGACCCTTCAAATCCTGATTCGGAGGTCGTTTACTCAAAATTCCAATCTTAGTTGATTTCTCCAACTTAAGGCTTCTGAAATGAGAATTTTCTTTCCAAATCAATTATAAACTTCCTGAAATTCAATTTCGAGCACGCCCACGGGTCATAATACCTGAAACGAAGCTGCTCACGACTTCAAACCGCTGAACGACGTGCTAGAGCTCAAAACGACCAGTCGGGTCATTACATTCTCCCCCACTTAAACCGATGTTCGTCCTCGAACGTGCTAAGAACTGCTATGAAGTTATCTGAAATCACCGATTAACACCTCGAGCACCTGCCCGTGCTACCACAACCCAGTTGAGCACAATAGCTTGATCAAATCTGGAGATTTCTTCTTTATCCATATAATAAGCTCATAATTCATTCAAACACCTGAAATTTATCTGCCAGTCCTAGTTCCAACATATAAACACCGTATCAACTACCACACGATATACCAGAACATGACCGCAAACCTTTGCTGAATCAGCACCATGCACCGCATAACTCATCATCTGACCATAATGACGCTCCCCGAACCTTAATAGCCAAGGTCCACGAATCTGATGCTCCCAATGCACCTCATAACAAATATACATACACCCTGCTATAATGCTGACGATACCACCACAACGGAGGAAATGTGCAGAAATTCATACTCAATTGTAGAGTCAACAAATCCTTGAATACCTCATCGTGACTAGAATCATCACTTTATTATGAACCTGAATAATGGTATTCGCTCTTTAATATACACTTCACATAACCTCATCGCACTGATCCCTGATCCGATAATCTCGTCTCACCCAGAATGAACTGCTCAGACAATAAATCACCCCAAACATGGCCAACAGCCTCACATGACACCACATCGCGCCAATAGACCATAACTCGAACATGATAATAAGAACGGACTCATGACGGAACTGCTCAGCTCACACAACTAATATGAATTCTTACCAGAAAATAGAAAATAAATACATATTAACCCTTCTCATCATCACACTGTTGCGACGTGCAACCCGATCCAAATAACATACCCGTGGCGGCGTGCCACCCGATCCCATCATAAAACTCACATAAGGAAATATACACGGAGCTGAATCACTCATGATTACAAATTACTGAATATCGATCACAAGCACGCCAAGTGCATAATACCATCCTGGGGAGATTGATAGAGTCGTATGCANGAGTGTATATATATATATATATATATATACACTCTAGATCTCAAGAGATATCCTGCTCACATAACATCCCCACTACGCGGGACCTCAACACATAGGAAATTATCAAGCCGTTTCACAACTCGCACGACACAATCACAATAACACATGAATCGAGGAAGATGGAACAACACCCGCTGTTCTAATTCTTTCCATGAAAAGCGCTCTACTGAAAGGAACATGCCTGGATTATACGGAGCCCATAATCATATTTAAATCCATCCACAAGCATCAAGCCACCTCGCTCGCACCAAACTAGGCTATTAGCTTTTTCCTGGGTCCATATTAACCCACTTTCTCTCATAATACACGAGAACAACCATCATCACTGGGACTAACACCCCATAATCCATAATCAAATGAACCGAACGCCCTTCAGGCGTAAATTCTCAATTAAGCAATATTGCACTTCTTTATACTCAGTCCAAATCTGAAATCCATCAAGTGACTACCTGTCACACTTTATACAATCCTTTCGCGGTCATGCTTCCATGAACTTCCACCCAAGGCAACAAGTCTGCCCATCCATAACACCGATCACACTAAAGCCGCAAAACACATCAAGAACCTATGACCAGGGTACAAAGCCTCTTCCACCGAATCTCAATCTCAGGCGACACTGAAGATACACCAGCTTATACTGAAATTTCAAATCACCTTCCCTTGCTCTTTCGAGCTCATGAAATCCTTGTAAACATCAGATCTCAATCTCGATTCTTACTCCCAGTTACATACTGCTTCCCGAACTTAACATACCAACATGAGGTAGCGCAAGAATTCCATCATAACTTCCGAACCACCAATTGGGTGAACACTTCATCATATAGAAACTTTTTACTTGACTCAATTCAAGAGTACCATCTCAACACACGAGTGAATTCTCATTATCACCCAATCATGCAAATCCTTTAGTAGTAGTCTATACCACCATAACCCTTCCGGGGTCCGCCTACACCTGACATGCCATAACACTCAAAATCTCCCACATGAGATCCGTTACGACGACCGAAAAGCCTCGCACACACCGGCACAAACCACATGCATAACTAAATCATATCAAAGGAACCGATCACTGCCGCAAATGTGCCATATCAACCATGGCTAATCAATCTATCTTGNCTTGATTCACGAGACTATGCTACCCAAATCCCGCAACTCGTCTCATACCCTTCTGATAATCTTTTCTTCAATCCGGAGTCTATTTCTCTCACTCCTCCAATATTATCCTGCATGCTGAAACATATCATATAACATTCCAACCATCTTCCTTTTTCTTAGAGATTACTCTGCAAAAGCTCTATTCTCGATCATACTGCTGCCTGAAATCCTTAAACGCCGCATTCTTAACTTTTGAACTCACTAGGACCACTATTGAGAGTCACACACTCTGACTGGCCCCGAATACAATCAACTCCAGGGCTCTCCTAGCATAGGAACACCCTTTTCAATGAAACACGTGACTGAGTCACTAATCTTACAACTCGTCCATGCCTTAAGCATAAATTCTGAATCTTCCAAAGCCTAACCTTGGCCCGACAGGGCCAACTTTTGCACATATTCATCAAATCCCATGCACAATCACCACTTTACTCCTTTCCCTTAGCTGAAATAACTTGCCAACACGCCGATAATCTGCGACCCTATGCGAAGACAACCCTATGACCCAACTGTAGATGGTGGGACTCCCCCACTTTGCGACTGCTAGACTTCCACTTCTTACACCTGGCCTCTTAGAAATGGAACCACCGTCTAACCTTACTTCAGGATCGTTCTCTGTAGCTCTCAAACCAGCAGATCACCATGACTTCACGCTCTCCGAAGATCATCTTTCTTTAGCTGCCTTCATTAACAACACTTATCTGGTACTAAACCACCGCACCTCACGATCCTTGCCAACTGCATTCTTCAACACTTCTTCTCGATACTCTGACTCCACACAAATGAAGAAACCATAGCACCGCCGAACCTAACACATTCCATCCGATCAATGACGACGACTACACGTCACATGTGCATATCCCACCTCACTTGAAGAAGCCAAGTCTTACTACCTTATCAACCCCAACCAGACCATTCATAACCCAAATGCCCTTCCTCTGCCGACACAAAAGCACTGAAATCTCGAAATCAAACTCTGAGAAGACCTCCCTTCAAACCATTCATCACCCTCAATGTACGGGCAAACATTCTATCATCATAACGACACCGCGCGACAACCAATTGCAAGCATCATCACCACCTGAGCATAGCCGTAAGGCTCCCAGAAACACAACTACTGAGCTGAAATAACATATTATCCTTTTGCAGGGCCATAACAACAACCACGACCAATTACACATGGAAGCATCTCGGATTACTTTCGTAGCACCATTTCCATTCCTCAAATTCCTGATCCATAGCAAGCTCTTCGCGACGCGTAAGATTAGTAGGAATGAACATAGGCATAAGCCTCAAAAGAATCAACTTGCACGATGAAGAATCAAGAAAGGAAGTACTCCTAACAACCCTGTAGCCTCTCAAAGATAAGTACAGACGTCTCCGTACCGATCTGCAAGACTCTACTAGACTTGCTCATGACTCGTGAGACCTATGGGAACCAACGCTCTGATATCATGTTGTCACGACCCAAAATCCCTAAGGTCCTGATGGCGCCAAAATAAGGTCAGGCAAGCCAAAACATTAACTAATTGAAATAACTTTCCGTTTTAAAACATTTATGAAAACACTTCCTTTCACTTCATTACATAATAACCAGAATAAAAGTCTGTTAACTAAAACAATGGTTTAAAGATTTCACTTAAGCAATTATATCCCAATACATATCCCAGAACTCGGTGTCACAAGTACATGAGCAATTTCTAAGAGTTGAACAATCATTACAAGACCGTCCGAAATACAACTGGACAAGGAAATTTAAATGCAATAGGTACAGTACGACGGAGACTCGGTTAACTGCGGATCGCCTCCGGATGATGCAGCTCGCGTAAGTCTCCGAATCCTCCACATTGCTATGAAAGTACCTATGCAATAAAAATGCACATCAAGTGTAGCATGAGTACAAAAATAACGTGTACTCAGTAAGTCGCCCACCTAACCACAGAGAAGTAGTGACGAGAGGTCGAATTAAACACTTACTAAGGGCCAGCAATTTATTTAACAGTGTAAAATGAACACGATAAGCATGTAAAGGCCGTAAAGCAGCATGTATGTAAGGCACTGAACTCAAAGTAAATACTGGAAATAAACAACAAATACCACTTTCTCATTATTTTCCAAATATCTTAAATAAACAATTGCCTCTTTATTTCCTCCCAAATATCTTATCACTTCAAAATCATGTAGAAAAAATTTAACAGTTTAGCATGCGCATACGGGATAAGAACAACTGGCCTGAGCCATCATAATAATCACTCTGTGCACTGCCGAGGATCGAATGACCCGTACCAAAAGTGCACCTCTCAATAAAATACTCATGTCTATGCACTACCGAGGATGGAACGGACCGTACCAAAAATGTATCTCTCAATATAATAATCCTCTTTATGCAATGCCGAGGATCGAATGGCCCGTCCCATAAGTGCACCTCTAAATATAATAGTCATATCCATGCTCTGCCGAGGATCGAACGGCCCGTACCAAAAGTGCATCTCTCAATATAATAATCCTCTCTGTGCACTGCCGAGGATCGAATGGCCTGTCTCCTAAATGCACCTCTCAATATAATAATCATATCTATGCACTGCTGAGGATCGAACGACCGGTACCAAAAGTGAATCTCTCAATATAATAATCCTCTCTGTGCACTGCCAAGGATCGAATGGCCCGTCCCATAAGTGCACCTCTCAATATAATAATAATATCTATGCACATCCGAGGATCGAGCGACCCGTACCAAAAGTGCATTCTAAATCCGCCGTGGCGTACGACCCGCTCCCATGAGAGTATGGGAAATAACACTCCGCTTGCGGAATGTAAATAGCGAAGCGGTCACATGCAGAGATGCACAATCAACAATCCACCCGAATACGTCGGGAACACAAATACTCAAGTAAATGACTGATTTCCCTTTTAAAAACCACAAATAGTATTTAAATACCTTTTTCGAAATTCACTTGCCGAGTTTTATATAAAGTTTAATAACACAACCTTATTCGGAAATACAATTGCCCGCGAAGGAAATAAATTCTCTTTTTAGATGGTTTAGAAAATAAACTCTAATCTTCCTTAGTCATTAAATTACAATTTCGATTATATTAGCAGTCTAACATCACAGACAAGATCACAGGTACAACAGGTAAGGCATGCTAGTGGGTCCTAGGCTACCCGTACATGGCATAGTAGTAGCTACGCATGGACTCCCATCACCTCGTGCGTACGTAGCCCCCGAAGATAATAGCATGTATTGAATTAATTCACCTAGGGGGGGGGGACGATTCCCCCTTACAAAGTAAGAAAGGAGACTTACCTCGCTCCGAAATTCCAACACCGACTTCCAAGCCCTTCTGATGACTCCAACGGACGCATAACGCTCCAAAATTACCACATAACGGCAAAGCAATGAAAATTTATCCTAATACTCACAATAATTTCAGATTATATACTTTCCCAACCCCGCTCGAAGAAATGACCAAAATGCCCTCAGGCCCACGCCCGAAAATCCAAAATTCTCGAAGATACATGCTACCCATAGCTCTACTAGTTCAATCATGCAATTTACTCTATATTCCATACTAAAATTCGTGGCTAAGTTCCAAATTTACATTTTCTAAGTTTCTTCAAAAAGTTTCCCAAATTCCTACGAATTTCCATGCCTAACCACGCATATAATCTTGTATTTATTTAACAAATGGAAGGAATTTACTTACCTTGATGCCTGACGAAAATCCCCCTTGAAATGCTCTCCAAAAATCGCCCGTGGTAATGAAAAATGGGTGATAAATGACGTAAACCCGTCTTTAAAACATTCTGCCCAGGCATCTCTTCGCACCTGCGGTCCAATAGCCGCTCCTATGGCTCCGCACTTGCGGAAATTCCATCGCAGGTGCGGCTCTGACTCCACCCAGCATTTCTCGCTTCTGCGGTCCATTCTCCGCACCTACACTTCCGCAGGTGCAACCCATCTTCCGCACCTGCGGCCTCCTCAGCTCCAGCCCAGACCTCACACCTGCGGTGCCCTTAGCCAAACATATGACTCCGCATTTGCGGTCAAAGCCTCGCAAGTGCAGTTACACCAGATGACAACAGTCTTCAGCCTTCTTCAACTTCAATATTGATCCGTTAACCACCCGGAGTCCACCCGAGGCCCCCCGGGACCCCGTCCAATCACACCAACCTGTCCCAAAACATGACACGGACTTGCTCGAGCCCTCAAATCAATTCAAACAACGCCGAAATCACGAATCGCACTCCAATTTAATTCTTTAAGAACTTAGAATTTAAAACTTCTACATCTGACGCCGAAACCTATCAAATCACACCCGATTGACCTAAAAGTTTTCGCACAAGTCATATTCAGCATTACAGACCTGCTCCAACTTCTGGAATCACATTCCGACCTCGATATCAAAACTTCCACTTCCGGTCGGATTTCTCAAAAACCTTCAAATTCCTATCTTTAGTTAAATGACTTCAAAATGACCTACGGACATCCAAATTCACTTCCGATTGCGCTCCCAACTCCAGAATCACCATACGAAGCTGTTCCCAGACTCGGAATACCAAACAAACATCAATGATACTGAAATTCACTTCAAGCCCAAATTTGTGAAATTCTTCTAAAATGCTAACTCCCACAGTATACGCCGAAATGCTCCCGGGTTATCCAAATCCCTATCCGAACATACGCCCAAAATTGAAATCTTCGTACGAACCTGCTGGGCCCTTCAAATCCTGATTCGGAGGTCGTTTACTCAAAATTCCAATCTTAGTTGATTTTTCCAACTTAAGGTTTCTGAAATGAGAATTTTCTTTCCAAATCAATTTTAAACTTCCTGAAATTCAATTCCGACCACGCCTACGGTTCATAATACCTGAAATGAAGCTGCTCATGACTTCAAACAGCTAACGACGCGCTAGAGCTCAAAACGACCGGTCGGGTCGTTACAAGTATTTAGAGCAGGGTCTGATGGAGCTTGAAGGCAAGATAAGGAAAAGGATCATGGATTGTCAGAATGAAGAGGGAAATGAAGGAGGACATCTAGGAAAGGCGTATTTTCTGTTGGACATGCGCGACCTAGGGAATCTGATCGATGGGCTAAGAAGGCCAAGCTTGGAGAAGGTCCCTCTGGGACCGAGTAAATTAAAATTGATGTTTACTTGTTTTTTAGAGTTATTTTAGAATTTGATTGTAATAAGGCAAATGCCACTAGTAACTCCTTTTGATTATTGTCATTTTAATAGAGATTTGGTATATTTATTATATTGATGAAATGATGCAATTATAGACATTGAGTTTTCTCCAAATCTATATGTCGCTAAGCCTACCTCGGGCATAATGAGGTCCCTTAAATTAGGACGTGAATTTATGATTCCACAATACGTGTTTAAATATTGCAAATATCCTTTCAAAACTCCCTACTGACTTGTTACCTTTTTACTTTTCTTTGTTTTGATTATTCCCATCTCCTAAGGTTGGTTCGTGCATAGTGGCATCATCATCATACCATACCAGATTCAGAGGTCCTCCACCTCCTCCTCCTCCTCCTCCTCATCCTCCATGTGATCCTAAAAGCAAGGGAAAAGCTAAGATGTACGACATGAGTGGTATCAGGAAAGACAATGCTACACATGCAGAAAATGTTGAGACTTCAGATGGTCAGAGTACTCCGGCACATAATGATTTGGTTCTACGATTGGAGCAGAAAATACTGGAATTACAAGAGAAACTTGAGCAGGTCTGCAACTTGGAAAATCTCTCCCTCACCTTAAACATCCCAGATATCAACCAACAAAATGCCCAAAACCCAGCACCTCCTAAAAACACACCAAACCAGCATCCACAAAATCCTCCTGCACCTCATCAATATGCCACACCTCCCCAAAATCCCAATCCTCCACCAATACCAACTCCTCCTTAGCACCAACATCATCCAACCTAATACCCACAGAATACCACTTACCATACTCCTCAAAACATGCCATAACCTACTCCCGATCCACAGAACTCAACCAATGATCACCACTACACCCAAATCCCTGATATCCATCAAAACAACCCCATATACGTAGAAACTCTACCGCATCCTTCACAACAGACCCCATACACACCGGAATCTTCCGAGAAGGACCTGCTCTTTAAGAATATGGCAGAGGAACTTAAGAAGCTCACGAGTCGAGTCCAAGGAATCGAAGGGGGTAAATGCATTGAGGGTTTGAACTATGAAGATCTGTGTATTCAGCCGGATGTAGAACTGTCCGAGGGTTACAAACCTCCCAAGTTCGAGATGTTTGACGAAACATTTGACCCAAAGGTGCATCTGAGGACATACTGTGACAAGCTCGTAAGAGTTAGAAAAGATGAAAGAATTCGCATGAAGTTATTCACAAGGAGCCTCATCGGAGTTGCCCTATCTTGGTATATCAGTCAAAATCCAAAGAAGTAGGTTAACTGGCTAAGCATGGCGTCAGATTTCATGGATCGGTTCTGATTCAATACGGAGAATGCACCATATGTCTTCTATATCTAGAATCTTAAGAAGGAGACGACAGAGACCTTACGCGAGTACGCTACTCGGTGGATATCAGAAGCTGCAAAAGTAACGCTGGCATTGGAAGAAGAGCAGATAAGCAAATTCTTTGTCCGGGCCCAGGATCCAAAATACTACGAGAGGTTAATGGTTATTGAAAATCAAAAATTCTCCAACATCATCAAATTGGGGGAAAGAACTGAAAAAGGAATTAAAAGCGAGATGGTAACCAATTTTGAGGCTTTCAAGCTACCAACAAGGCCTTGCAGTCAGGAGACATATCCAAGAAGAAGGAAGTAAGGGACGTGATGGTGGCCCAAGGTCCGAAATATCCTCTTACCTACCAAACACCTCCACCCACATATCAGCCTTCACCTCCCAAATATCTGCAACCCGCCACCGCCTATCATACTTATAACACCCAACTAACATATTAATACCAATCAGACTGTTCCAGTCATGGAAAATAGAAGGAAGTTGGGTGGAGAGACTTATCATCGTATTGAGCGCATTATTAAGATTGAAAAAGACAAGTGGTGGAGCAGCAAAATATAGAGCATACTAGAATGGGCAGGATATGAACCTGGTAAAAGGCTTAGGAAGAATCTCCAAGGTATTGCCAAACCAATACAGCTAAAACGTCACAACACGACCTTTGTATTGGGATATCAGTACACCTGGCATGAGTATCAGAATGGTCACCACCATGGAGGGGCCCTTACTACCCTCTTGAACAGCCGATACTGCATCTAAGCTAATCCTTCCATCAAGCTGATATGATGTGGGGATCAGAAGAGGACGAAGTGCTAGCTGGTTTGAGAAATTTATTTCTCGAAGAGGAAGACATGGATTGTAGTGTAATAGTTGATGAGGAGGAGGAAGGCCTCATCATCCAGACAGTGGAGAAGGGAGCTGTTCTCAGGAGCTGGACAGCGACACCATCAAGGGCTCGCCGAGTCTCGGGGTAACCTGGCTACTAGTGTTATTTATTTTGAAAACATTTCCTCTTGAGCATTTTGTTATAAAACATTTTCAGTATTTCGTTGGAAAACATTGTTCGAATCATTAAAATCACTTTTGTTTAACATTTTGATATTTATCAATGGCTTAATGTTTTATTATTTATTACTATTTTCTATATCTTTCTCTCTATAGCATTACTACTTCTTACCTTGATGAACCAACTACTATGACATGTAATGAGACAATGCAACATAAGGATAGTGATTTGGAAGAAATAGAAGAAGAAGATGTAATACCTGAGGAAATTGTCAGAGAAGTCGAGAATTTTGAGAATAAGCCTAAGTCCAACCTGGACGAAACTGATATAGTCAACTTGGGAGATTCCGAAACAGTCAAAGAAACTCACATAAGCATTCATTTGTCACCATCAGAAAAGGAATAGTACACTCATTTCCTGGAAGAGTATGAAGACGTTTTTGCATGGTCGTACGATGATATGACCGGATTGAGCACATCCATAGTGGCTCATAAGTTACCCACCAATCCGATGTGTCCACCGATAAAGCAGAAGCTCAGGAAGTTCAAGCCAAATATGAGTCTAAAAATCAAGAAGAAGTCACCAAGCAAATCAAAGCTAAGGTCCTCAAGGTAGTTGAATATCCAACTTGGTTGGCCAACATTGTGCCGGTTCCGAAGAAAGACGGGAAAGTTAGAGTGTGTGTCGATTATCGGGATTTAAACAGAGAAAGTCACAAAGATGATTTCCCACTACCAAATACACACATACTGATCGACAACTGCGTCAAGCATGAACTCCAATCCTTTGTAGATTGTTTTGTGGGTTATCATCAGATCTGGATGGACGAAGAAGATGCCGAGAAAACAGCTTTCATCACACCTTGGGAATGTACTGTTACAAAATGATGTCGTTTGGTCTAAAGAATGCTGGGGCTATTTACATGAGAGCCATGAAAACTATTTTCCATGACATGATACACAAGGAGATAGAAGTATATGTGGATGATGTTATCATAAAATCCAAGAAGGTTGCAGATCACATAACAGATTTAAGAAAGTTCTTTGACCGGCTGCGGAGGTACAATTTGAAATTGAATCCCGCAAGATGTGACTTTGGAGTTCCTACCGGAAAATTGCTAGGATTCATCGTCAGCCACCGAGGAATTGTGATAGACCCATCAAAGGTCAGGGCTATCCAGGATCTACCACCGCCAAAGAACAAGAAAGACGTAATGAGTTTCTTTGGACGCCTCAGCTACATCAGCTGCTTCATAGCCAATCAACTGTGATATGTGAGACAATTTTCAAAATGTTGAAGAATGATGCCACCACCAGTTGGATTGAAGACTGTCAGAAGGCTTTTGACAAAATCAAATAATACTTATCCACACCACCAGTCCTAGTCCTGCCAGAGCCTTGTAGACCACTACTACTCTACCTCTCCGTACTAGATGAGGCTTTCGTTTGTGTCTTGGGACAACATGACGAGACGAGAAGGAAAGAACATGCCATATATTATCTGAGTAAGAAGTTCACACCCTACAAAGCACGGTATTCTCTGCTGGAATGCACTTGCTGTGCTCTGACATGGATAGCCTAGAAATTATGGCACTACTTTTGTGCTTATACCACCTATCTCATATCAAGGATGGATCCTTTGAAATACATCTTCCAGAAGCTTATGCCTACGGGGAAACTGGCAAAATGGCAGATATTGTTGAGTGAATTTGATATCACCTATGTAACAAGCATTAGCGGATCATCTTGCGGAAAATCCCGTATGAGGAGAATACAAACCATTAAAAATGTATTTTCCTGATGAAGAAGTGTCATTCGTAGGAGAGGATATTGATGAAGCCTACGACGGGTGGAGAATGTTCTTCGATGGAGTTGCAAATTTCAAAGAAGTAGGTATCGGAGCCATTTTGGTGTCGGAAACCGGTCAAAATTACCCGATGTCCGCCAAACTCAGATTCCCATGCACCAATAATATGGCAGAGTATGAAGCTTGCATATTAGGGATCAATTTGGCTGTTGACATGAATATCCAAGAATTGCTGGTGATCGGTGATTCAGACCTGCTGGTACACCAGGTACAAGGAGAATGGGCTACAAAGAATACCAAGATATTACCATATCTATATCATGTACAAGAGATGGTGAAGAGGTTCATGAAGATAGAGTTCAGGCATGTCCCGTGAATCCAGAATGAGTTCGCAGATGCATTGGCCACTTTGTCCTCCATGATACAACATCTAGAAAAGAATTTTATCGATCCCATTCCAGTAAAGATCCATAATCAGCCAGCTTACTGTGCTCATATTAAAGAAGAAATAGATGGAAATCCACGGTTTCACAATATCAAGGAATATTTGATGAAAGGAGAATATCCAGAGCATGAAAATCATACTCAGAAATGCACGCTTCGGAGATTGTCCATCCATTTCTTCCAGAGTGGAGGAATTCTATATAGAAAGACTCCATATCTAGGGCTATTACGGTGTGTTGACGCCAAGGAAGCTTTCAAACTGCTTGAAGAGATACATGCTGGAACTTGCAGACCGCATATGAATGGTTTCATTTTGGTCAAGAAGATACTTAAAGTAGGATATTTCTAGATGACCACGGAAACACACTGCATCAGGTATGTCCAGAAATGTAATCAGTGCCAAATACACACAGATATGATACGGGTGCCTCCAAATAAACTTAATGCAACAAGTGCACCTTGGCCTTTTGCCGCCTGGGGAATGGATGTCATTGGATCAATCGAGCCTGCCGCTTCAAACGGGCACAAGTTCATTCTAGTGGCCATAAACTACTTCACAAAATGGGTTGAAGTTGCATCTTACAAAGCTGTAACCAAGAAAGTCGTCGCAGATTTCGTCAGAGACCGTATTGTTTGCCGATTCGGGGTTCCAGAATCCATCATCACTGACAATGCCGCCAATCTCAAAAATGACCTAATGAAAGCTATGTGCGAGTCCTTCAAAATCAAACACAAGAACTCTACCGCATACCGACCCCAAATGAATGGAGCCGCGGAGGGCGCCAACAAGAACATTAAGAAGATACTAAGGAAGATGGTAGAGAATCACAAGCAGTGGCACGAGAAGTTACCATTTGCCTTATTAGGATACCGTACTACAGTCCGCACGTCAACCAGGGCAAATCCTTACCTATTGGTCTACGGTACGGAAGCCGTCGTCTCCGCCGATGTAGAAATTCCTTCCTTGAGAATTATACAGGAAGCTGAACTTAGTGATGCAGAGTCGCTATGAACAATTAGCTCTCATTGACGGAAAAGAATAAATGCAGCGTGTCATGGTCAACTTTATCAGAACAGAATGTCCAGAGCTTTCAACAAAATAGTCAAACCTAGACAGTTCGCACCGGGGCAGCTGGTGTTGAAACGAATCTTTCCACATCAGGATGAAGCCAAAGGAAAAATCTCACCCAAATGGAAAGGACCCTATATGGTTCACAGAGTACTAATAGGATGAGCACTCATACTCGCAGAAATGGATGGAGAGATTTGGCCAAAGCCTATCAACCCATATGCAGTCAAAAGATACTATGTTTAAAGCTGTTTACATTTATACAATAGATGTAACTGAACTATGCTTGACCTGATTCTCGTTTAAGAGGGGATACGTAGGCAGCCCTGTGGGTTCTATTTTTTGCCACAACCAGAAACTGGGGAAGAATTTTGAGGAGGACCCTCAAAATTCCAGAGCAAGTTCATCCAACGTCACCATATGCGGAAAAGCCAAAAATCGTCTTAATAATTGGGGAAATTTTTTGAAGAGGACCCTTAAAATTCTATGACAAAAAGGCCGCAATGTCTCTGATGTCACAGTTACTGGTTCATCTAATTAATTTAATATTACATATTAATGTATTTTAAATGCGCATATATTTTTTGAAAACTTTATTTTTTTAGCCAGATGCTACCCATGGTAACTCGAGCAGGATTTCAATGCCATGGCAAAGCAAAGCAAGGAGGCAGAGGCACGAATCAATCTTCCCATAAAGCTGACAGTTTTTCTTTGGATGCAGTAATAAGGAATAGCCGCAAGTACGTGCGCACCTTAGAATCACTATATTCATAATGACAAAAACCTGCTAAACGCAAATATATCCCCAGCTAAGAAATACTCTGCTATCACTTATTATCTATTCATTGCATGAGACTAAGCATTGTCTCCATCCTTGCATGAGGGTAAGCCCTGCCTCCTTAATTGCATAAGGCTAAGCTCTGCCTTCCTCTGCACGAGACTAAGCATTGTCTCCATTTTGCATGAGGCTAAGCCCTGCCTCCTTAATTTCATAAAGGCTAAGCACTACCTTCCCATTGCATGAGACCAAGCGTTATCTCTAATCTTGCATGAGGCTAAGCCTTGCCTCCTTAATTGCAAAAGGCTAAGTTCTGCCTTCCTATTGAATGAGACTAAGCATCGTCTCCAATCTTTCATGAGGCTAAGATCTGCCTCCTCAATTGCATAAGGCTAAGACCTGCCTCCTCAATTGCATAAGGCTAAGCTCTGCCTTTCCTACTGCGTGAGACTAAGCATTATCTCCAATTTGCACGAAATAAGAATTTTCTCTCCTTGCATAACCACAAATGCTGCGCTGTTCAAAACCTTGCATTATTTTTTTCTCTCAAGGCTAAGCTCTGCCCCCGGTTCTACACAAGACTATGCTCTGTCTTGTTTCATCTCAACCATCATGTCTTTGCATCTCATGGGCTGAAGCATAGCCAAATTTTCTAAAGGTGTCATTGTCCGAAGGCATCCCCCTCATAGCCGGAAGACACCATGCCATGGCCTGAGGATCTCTCAATATTGCACATCATTATTCAAAGGCATCATAGTTTGGAGGCACCATCTTCATATCTCGAGAACATCATTTCATGGCCTGCGAATCCCCTATCTCGCAATTCATGGCCCGGGACATCATGGTCTAAAGACATCATCCTTACCATCCAAAGACGATTTCCATGGTCCAAAGGGAATTTGCATCATGTTTAAATTCTCGCAATAATCCATATATATTTGCAGGCATCGTGTTTTATGTTTTACAGGTGATCCAGGAAGTAACCGTTCTCCTAACGGGAGCAATCTTCGCTCCGGTTTCCATTCAACATTCATATCTTGCAATTATTTCAAACATAACCGAGCACCATCTGTTACCCATTTCCATCTGATAACCAATCAAATAACCATAACCATTCCCAGATACATCCATTTACATACCCGATATTGTCCTATCCAGAATATCTTGTTCGTTCTTACAATAACTCCATCAGTTTATTCCACCGTTGGATCCAGAACTACACATGACCTGATTCTTGTAAAACCAGGGATATGTACGCAGCTCAGAAACCAGGGTCCAACCTATAATATTCAAAATCACCCTATTCGGTCAAAATCGATCATCATTTCTTTACCCGACAACTCTTTCATCCTTTCCGGGTAAAGATGGGCAGCTGTTTATACCCAATTTTTTCTTATATTTTTCATATATATATATATATATATAGTGCATATGCATCATCATTTGATTTACAAGTATACACAAGTATTTTTCATAATTTTAAAGACTTTAATTCAATTTATTTCTGCATTTTTATTATATAAATATCCAATAATTACCCTAAAAAGTATTTTTATGATGATTTAATTATCTAAACTTATCATTTATACCAATATGAGGTTTTAAATATTTTCAGTGCATTTATCATAATTACATTTGCATTTATAGGGCAAAATTGCATATTTTGCAATAATAGCTCATATGCATATATAATTACATTATTTACACAGAAAATGACTTTTTATATTTTTATAATTTTAAGTGATTATTTTTAATCATTTTCATACACATATGATATATTTTTTTTATAAATATTTTTTATAAATTATTTATTTGTTAAATAGTGGTTATTTAAAGTTTAGCCCTAAAATCCCATATTTTCGGATTTAACCCCAGACCTTTACACCAGCCCAATACCCTTGGCCCAAGACCCATTAGCCCAATTCCTATACCCATTTAAACACCCGACCCAGGATCCCTTTAAATCGTGACGTTGATCTCTAAGATCAATGATCCACATTACACACGCCCCTTTAACTATACCTAAACCCCTAACCCTAATCATTCTATACCACCCCGCCGCCCTGGAATCCCCTCGTCTCTCATCTCTCATGAACCCTAGATGTCGTTCCTATCAAACCCCCCGCCCCCCTCCCCCAAAATCCGGCCCCAAAACGGAATCCACCATGGATTCCCTTACCTTATTTACCTCTCCTCACCACTGGCCACTCGTCTATGATCTTACTTAGTTTCTTGCCTAACATGGCAAGCAAATCTTGCCAAAGTCGAACCGAATCGGTTCACACCTCTGATTTCTGTGGTTATTCCGTCTACGGAAAAGGGCCAAAAATGCCCTCAATGAAATAGAAATGACTCAAAAATGTCCTCCTTCCACCTATTCGTTCAAATTTTCCCTTAATGTTATTTTTAGGCTTTAAAATGCCCATTTTTAACGAAAAAATGACATGGCATTGATGAGAATTTTAATTGAACATATGGCATTTATTTAGTGGTCCACATGGATTTTTGTAACCCAACCCAAAAGATCCGACCCATCCATTCTAATAATACGATCCTTTTAAAATAACCAAAACCACATTATGTGATATTTTTCTCCCCTCCCCCCTCCCTTCTTTGAGATTTAACACTCTAATCTTATTTTCTCTTGCAAGAAATCAGTTGACAATTTTGCTCTTGAATCTATAATAATTCTCAAGTGTGGAGTTATAAAAGCTAGTGTAATGAGAAACATAAGTAAGCATTTTTTACTTTCTCATTTTACAGTAATCTATGGAATTTTTCACATACACAATAATAAACATCATGTCTTGGCTGCAATAATGAGCAGATGAACTTGACGGGGTCATTTTATTTTCGCTCGATGACATAAGCAAAAGCTTCGGTATTCTGACCCAGTATCTCTTGTTTCAAGGATTCTTATTTTTCTCCTCTTTCTTCCTTCCTTAATTTTCCATCAACATAATAGAACCAACCATATATTAAACATAATTTAACTAACACAGCAATTGTCACAATTAAGCAACATTAATATTAGAACTAAAAAGAAAATTAAAAGAATTGAAATCAAAGAATTAAAAGAACAAAGACAAAAAATTAAAAGAATTGGTATCAAAACATTAGAAGAACTGAAATGTACAAAAACTAAACTCAGAAAGCAGATGGAAAATCAAGGAAGGAAGAATAAGAGGAAAGAGATCCATTTGAAACAAAAGAGAAGAAAATAATCGCCAATGGGGTTTTCAGAAATATTTGGGTTATTTTAAAAGGATCGGGTGATTAGAAGATGGATCAGATCTTTTGGGTTAGGTTAGAAAAAATCTAGTGGACCACTAAATAAATGTCACATGTTCAATTAAAATGTCCATCAATGCCATGTCATTTTTCCGTTAAGAGAGGGGTATTTTTAAGCCTAAAAATAACATTAATGGAAAATTTGAACCAATAGGTGGAAGGAGGGAAATTGTGAGCCATTCCTAATACGTTAAGGGTATTTTTGGCCCTTTTCCCTTCCGTCTATGTTCATCATTGATTCTTTGCGGTAACAATATTTCCATATCTGTTGATGATTCTTACCTGCCCCAAATTAGGGTTTTCAAACCTTTTCAATCAGATCAAAATAGGTTCAATTCTTCTGTTTGATGTTATTATGCTTCTATTCATCTTATTCTGTGCGATTTTTACTTTATTTTTTACTGATTCACACTTTTCCTAAAACTAGGGTTTGAAACTTTTTCCTTTTCATACCGATTCTGGTGAATCTTTCCTTTTTGTGTTCGATTACTTTCTTTCCTTATGTTTTCCCTAATTTTTACTTTAATATGTGTTTAAATGTCCTGAATATTTTTTTTTGGTATTATTTGTGTTTCCTTTAATACCTGCCCGAATATTCTGAATAATTTTGTCAACAATTTTATATTTCTGGTATTATGTGGTTCTGTCTTAAATATTCCGAATAATTTTTGGGTACTTTATTAACTTGTTGAATCCCTTGATTTGTGCCCTAAATTACCTATAACTGATTCTGAAATATTTTTCTTTTATATGACTGATTTGTTTCCATGTTTACGTGCTGATTTATATCACTAAATATACTCTTCCCCCATTCCCTTTAGGAGGACCTTCGACTACTTTCTGAACTCACTATAGACTTACTAGACCTAAGTTTTTTCTGATTTTGCATTCTATACTCTAACTTTGGCTGGCTGGAAGCCAAGGCTAGTCAGCTATGAAATCTTTCTATATACTATGGACTTCCATACTTTGTGCATTTTTTCTCGATTAGCTGGTGAGTCACTTCTCTTCTGCCATTTTATCCTTACATGTCCCTACTTTGTATAGGTTATTACTATTAAATTTATTATTCAAAATGCTTTGGAAGGGTGTTTAAGCATAGCTCTATCAAATCTGTATGTCTTAGTCCTTTTAACACTTAATTGCTCCTAATGTTACCAATGCTGAAGTTATTTGAACTTATTTAAGGTATATCCAGTTAGTGCATCAACCCTTGAATGCCTATGAACATGTTTATCCCCTTACCCTGAATCCCTGTAGTGAATGCCTCACATATGTGACTCTTACTGCTAGTTTTAATCTGCCTCTCCGCTATTATGTCAACATGATCACTCGACCCCCACACCACTCTAATGTTTGTTTGTTATTTGGAATAGTTATCTCATCATGTTGCTTCTTTAGCCTTTGACCCAAATTGGATCATCTTTAGTTAGACCATTATGACAATGTTACCTGCTACTCCCTCTGTTTTAAATTAGATGATGTAGTTTGACTCGACACAGAGTTTAAGGAAAAAAAGAAAGACTTTTGAAATTTGTGGCCTTAAAAGCTTAAGGGGTAAAGCTTTGTGGGGCCATTACTTTTGTGTAGTTATAAAAGCTTCTCATTAAGGGTAAAATGGGTAAAATGAGGAGTTTAAAATTGAATTATTTCCAAATTTAGAAATGTGTCATTTATTTTGGAACGAACTAAAGAAAAAGTACCTCATCTAATATGAAATGGAGGAAGTATTTGACATAATTTTACTGAGTATATGTGTCTTAACTTATGACTGTAAGTTTACCGCTTTGCTAATATGATGCCCCTCCCCCTTTCAATGATGATGTTATGGTTTTCTTGATAATAACACTAGGTTATGTACTTAGCCTACTTTAAGCATGCTTTAACTCATTCTACACCTATAACTTTGCCAAACTTGCAAACATGTTCTTTACCAATTTTTTTAGCATGTGACTGCTACTGTGTTAAGTATGAAACCTGTTTATCAGTTTCATTAAATTAGTTTCCTTTTCAAGTTCTATGATGTATTTAAGTGTCTTCTTGTTGACTCAATTTGATCATGTCTGAACTCCCAAACTCTTGTTTTACCAGTTTTAGTCCTTTCTTTCCTTGTCAGTTAAACTTTTTTGAATCCCACTATTGGCCAATGCTTCCTAAGTTCTGTCATTTGTCCTCCCTCGTGTGATCACTGATCAGAGTTCATTTGAGACCCTTGTGAACTCTGACACACTATGATCCAGTGTTATTTGTAAAAAGGTGCCCTAACACACCTTAATCCGTTAGGTGGCGACTCTTTCTTTTAATACCCTTTCTTAAAAGAGTTTTCACGTGTCGAAACCCGATTTTGTGAGAAAACGGGGCGCGACAGTTGACATTGTGGAACCAAATGTGGAAGTAAGGCTTGTACTTTATTCTCCCTGTTGTTATTTGTTAATTGCATTATGGTAAGGGAGAGTGGTAATGCACGAAGGGTGATGCCGTGCCATTTCTATGGACTTTATGGTGAGGTTGATAGTGAAAGAACGAAGGGCGATGCCGTGCCATATTGTGCGTGTTAATTCACGAAGGGTGATGCCGTGCCATTTATATTGACTTTATGGCGAGGTTGAGAGTAAAGAACGAAGGGTGATACCGTGCAATTTTTCCTTTACTGTGTTTACTTGTTCTTATCGGTTCACAGTATATTGGCTATTCTAGTTACCATTCCGCTGCATTTCTCTATCTCGTAATCCCCTCAGCATGTTTTCCCCTTCCGATATTACATGTCTAGTACTTCATTGCTGTTATTTGTATATATATACTGTTAATATGTACAAGTTTGATTTGTAGGTGTCTTGTATTAGCCTCGTCACTACTTCATCGAGGTTAGGCTCGACACTTACCAGTGCATGGCGTCGGTTCTACTGAAACTGCCTTATGCACTTTCTGTGCATATTTTGGTACTGGCTCTAGCTGATTAAGAGTTTAGCTACTGGATTTGCTGTTAGGAGACCCAAGGTAGATCTGCTGGCATCCGCAGACCCTGAAGTCTCTTCCTAGTTTTATCATTTACTGTTTTCTACTTCAAAATAGTGTATTTTCCTTCTTCAGACTCAGTTTGTAGTAATCATAGTAGCTCGTTATTTGTGACTCCAGATCCGGGTGGTAGTAAATGTTGAAGCTTTTATGTTATTCCGCACTCGCTGTATTTTATTTTAGTTTATTTGCTGTTATTTACTGAATTGAATAAGGTTTGGCATAATAATTGTCTAATGTTGTCTTGCCTAGGTCTCACAATTCACAAGCGAGCTTAGTAGAGTCTAGGAGATCGGTACGGAGACGTCTGTACTTATCTCCCAAAGGCTATGAAATTTAGGAACAACTTTCACTTATATTCTTCTCTGTCATGCGATTTTGTTCTCTCAATGCTAATTGGACTGTTCTACTCTTAATCTCTCACAGATGGCGAGAACACGTACCGCTTCTTCACCTGAGAAGCAGCTAGAGCCTCCAGTGAAAGATCCTACGAGGGGCAGAGGTCGAGGCCGAGGCCGTGCCAAAGTCCGAGGCAAGGGCAGGGCTCAACCCAGAGCCCCAACAACAGCCCCATTAGTGGAGCCTCAGGTAGAGTTTGACGACGAGGTTCCAGCCCAGACTGTTCCTGCCGGGCCAGCTCAGGTTCTGGAGGTGTTCACTGCTACCCCAGTGCTTTAGGATGCTTTGGTCTGTTTGATGGGCCTTATGGAGAGTGTGACCTAGAATGGAGCATTTCCCATGGCACCAACCATTTCTCATGCTGGAGGAGGAGCACGGACTTCTGCTACTCACACTCTGAAGCAGATGGCTCCCCAGTATCAGACTTCAGTAGCTCAGCCAGTCAATGTAGTTCAGCCGGTTGTTGCGGCACAGGCCAGTGATGGGCAAGCTATGTCTTCTGAGGCTTTATGGAGATTGGATAAGTTCACCAAGATCTTTCCAGTTCACTTCAGTGGTTCATCTTCAGAGGACCCCCAGGAGTATCTTGACAGCTGTCATGAGGTTCTACGGAACATGGGCATAGTGGAGACCAATGGGGTCGATTTTGCTGCATTTCAGATGGCAGGTTCCGCCAAGAAATGGTGGAGAGATTATTTATTGACCAGATCAGCGGCGTCGCCTGCTCTTACTTGGGACTAGTTCTCTCAGCTCTTCATGGAGAAGTTTCTCTCTATCATATTGAGAGAGGAGCATCGCTGTCAATTTGAGCGTCTTCAGTAGCGCAGTATGAATGTCACCCAGTATTTTACCCGTTTTGTGGATTTGGCCGGTCATGCTCTTCTTCTACTTCCTACCGAGAGAGAGATGGTGAGGAGGTTTATTGAGGGACTTGCTCAGCCTATCAGATTGCAGATGGCTAAGGAGACTGGGAGTGAGATTTCTTTTTAGGAGGCTGCCAATGTCGCCAAGCGAGTTGAGGTGGTTCTTGCTCAGGGAGGTCAGGGGTCTTACAAGAGACCTCGTCATTCTGGTGGGTTTAGCGATGCTTCATCTAGAGGCAGGGTTACTTTTGGTTAGGTCTATCCTCCCACGCCATTTCATTCAGCACTCCAGGCATCCCACGATGCTCTATGTGGTCGTGGCCCTTATATGCCTTATTCTGATCAACTATCCCACAGTGCACCACCAACTCCTATCAGTGCACCTCCACTCCAGAGTTTTCAGGGTGGTTACTCAGGTCGACATGGTCATTTTCATGGCTAGAAGTCACAGTAGTCGAGGTCTTGTTATACTTGTGGTTATCCAAGGCACATTACTAGGTTTTGCCCTCGTGCATGAAGCAGTTCACAACATCAGGGTTCTCGTGCCATGGTCCCGGCACCGGGTGCTGCACCGCCGCTCAGCCAGCCAGAGGTAGGGGTCAGGAAGCCAGAGGTGCTGGTCCGACCATTAGAGGTGGAGGTCACGCCGCTAGAGGTGGAGGCCAGCCAGCCACGGGCCGTCCTAGAGATGTAGTTCAGAGTGGTGGGGCCCAGCCCCGATGCTATGCTTTTCCAGCCAGGACTGAGGCTGAGTCATCTGACGCCGTTATCACAGGTACTGTTTCAGTTTGCAGTTGAGATGCTTCAGTTCTATTTGATCCGGGTTCCACTTACTCATATGTGTCATCTTATTTTGCTTCATAGTTAGTTGTGCCTCGTGATTCTTTGAGTGCCCCTGTGTATGTGTCCACACCTGTGGGGGATGCTATCGTTGTAGATCGTATTTATCGTTCGTGTGTGGTCACCATTGGGAGTCTTGAGACTAGTGTAGATCTTCTACTTCTCAATACGGCTGACTTCAATGTTATCTTGGGTATGGATTGGCTGTCACCTTATCATGCTATATTGGACTGTCACGCCAAGACGGTGACCTTAGCCTTAAGGGCGTTGCCTCGATTAGAGTGGAGGGGGACTCCTGGCCATTCTACCAGCAGGGTTATCTTTTACATGAAGGCTCGCTGTATGGTCGAGAAGCATTGTCTAGCTTATTTGGCTTATGTTTGTGATTCTAGTGCAGAGGATCCTTCCATGTAGGGGTGTTCACAAAAACCCAAAAAACCGAATTAAATCGAAAATCGAACCAAACCGACCAAAACAAAATAGATACTTTTAGGTTTGGTTTGGTTTGGTTTTGGTTTTGAATTTTAAATACCAATAAAATTTGGTTTGGTTTTGGTTTTGATAAAAAATAACCGAAAAAACGAACCAAACCGACTATAAAAGTAGCTATTTAAATTTATTATTATCTTATATATATATATATTAGTCATTTATATATTTAGTCTAGTTTTTTGCTATTATAATAATCTAATTATTTTCTTTTACAAAAAAATTGATTATTTTAATTATTCATCACTATTTGATTCAATTATTATCAATATATCTTGGTAAGTGTTAGATTTCTCAAAGAGCAATTGATTGATAGCGATGCGTTGAAGATGTAGTCGCCGTAATATGTGTTTAGTAGTGTATGTCTCATATTTAAGAAAAAAATCGATGAATAACCGAAAAAACTAAAAAATCGACAAAAAACGAATCAAGCCGAATCGATAAAAAATCGACTTAATTGGTTTGGTTTGGTTCTAATATTTGAAAAACCGACTTACTTGGTTTGGTTTCTTTTTAGGAAAAAATTGATCCAAATAGAACCATGAATGCCCCTACTTCCATGGATTCCGTATTAGTTGTTAGTGAGTTTCCGGAGGTATTTTTTGCAGACCTGCCGGGGATGCCACCGGTCATGAATATTGATTTCTATATTGATTTGGCTCCGGGCACTCAGCCTATTTCCTTTCCACCACACTGTATGGCCCCGCCAGAGTTGAAGGAATTAAAGGAACAATTGCAAGATTTGCTTGATAAGGACTTAACTAGACCTAGTGTCTCGCCCTGGGGTGCACCTGCATTGTTTGTGAAGAAGAAGGATGGATCGATGAGGATATGTATAGATTATCGACAGTTGAACAAAGTCACCATAAAAAACAAGTATCCATTTCCAAGGATTGATGATTTATTTGATCAGCTTCAGGGTGCCAAGGTGTTTTTTGAAAACTTATTTGAGATATGGCTACCATCAATTGAGGATTAGGGCATCCAATGTCCCTAAAACAACTTTTAGGACTGGGTACGGGCATTATGAGTTTCTAGTGACTCCCTTTGGGTTGACCAATGACCCAGAAACATTTATGGATTTGACGAACTGAGTGTTCAAACCTTTTGTGACTCCTTTGTGATTTTGTTTATTGACGATATCTTGATATACTCCCCCAGTCGAGAGGAGCATGAGCAGTATCTTAGGTTTCTGCTCTAGACTCTGAGAGATAGCCAATTATAAGCTAAGTTTTGAAGTGCGAGTTTTGGTTGGATTCAGTCACTTTCTTGGGCCACGTTGTATCAGCAGAGGGCATTCAGGTAGATCCTAAGAACATTGAGGCAGTTTAGAACTAGCCTAGATCCACTTCATCCACAGAGATCAGGGTTTCTTCGGTTTGGCGGGCTATTACCATCACTTTGTGGAGTGGTTTTCATCTATAGCAGCCCCATTGACCAGGTTGACCTAGAAGGGTGCCCCATTCGGATGGTCAGACGAGTGTGAGGCAAGCTTTCAGAAGCTTAAGACTGCTTTGACTACAGAGCCGATGTTGGTATTGCCTACAGGTTCAAGATATTATACGGTATATTGTGAGGCGCCCCGTGTCGGGCTCGGTGCAGTATTGATGCAAGAGGGGCAAGGTGATTGCATATGCGCTGCGGCAGTTGAAGGTTCATGAGAAGAATTACCCTATCTGTGATTTAGAGATGGCAGCCATTGTTCATGCACTGAAGATTTGGAGGCACTACCTTTACGGCGTGTCGTGTGAGGGTTTCACTAATCATCGGAGCCTTCAGTATTTGTTCAATAAAAAGGATCTCAATTTGAGGAAGAGGAGGTGGTCGAAGCTATTGAAAGACTATGATATCACCATCTTGTATCATCCCGGGAAGGTCAATATGGTGGCCGACGCCCTGAGTAGAAAGGCAGCGAGTATGGGTAGCGTTGCATTCATTCTAGTCGGTGAGAGGCTGCTTGCATCAGATGTTTAGACTTCAGCCAACCAATTTGTGAGGTTGGATATTTCAGATCCCGGCCGTGTTCTAGCTTGTCCAGTCTCTCGGTCTTCTTTGTTTAAGCGCATAAGAGATCGACAATATGATGACCCTTATTTGTTGGTCCTCAGGGACATAATGCGGCACGGTGGTGCCAAGCAGGTTACTATTGGTGATGACTGGGTCTTGAGGATACAGGTTCATGTTTGTGTACCTAATATGGATGGACTTCGTGATTTGATTCTTGAGGAGGCCCACAATTCTCGGTATTCTATTCATCCGGGCGCGCAAAGATGTATCAGGACTTGCGGTAGCATTATTTATGGAGGAGGATGAAGAAAGATATAGTTGCTTATGTAGCTTAGTGCCTAAATTATCAGAAAGTAAAGTATGGGCATCAGAAACCTGGTGGTTTGCTTAAGAAGATAGAGATTCCTGAGTAGAAGTGGGTGCGTATCACTATGTATTTCGTTGTTGGACTCTCACGGACTCAGAGGAAGTTCGATGCCATTTGGGTCATTATGGACAGGCTGACTAAGTCAGCGTATTTCATTCCTGTGGCAATTACCTATTCTTCTGAGCGGTTGGCAGAGATTTATATCCGTAAGATCGTCCGTCTTCACGGTGTGCGTGTGTCTATCATTTCTAATCGAGGTACGCAGTTCACCTCGCACTTCTAGAGGGCAGTACAATGTTGCAGTCATGATTGGGGAGAGAGTGTTGCTCTGGGTATCACCTATAAAGGGTTTAATAAGGTTCAGAAAGAAGGGAAAGTTGGGCCCTAGGTATATCAGAACTTTTGAGATTCTCGAGAGAGTGAGAGAGGTGTCTTACAGGATTGCGTTGCCACCGGGTTTATCATTAGTTCATTTGGTGTTCCATGTGTCCATGCTCCAGAAGTATCACGGCGATCCGTCCCATGTGTTAGATTTCAGCTCTCTCCAGTTGGACAAGGATTTGACTTACGAGGAGGAACCGGTGGCTATTTTAGCCCGATGGGTTCTTCAGTTGAGGTCGAAGAATTATCCTTCAGTGTGAGTGCAGTGGGGAGGTCAGCTCGTCGAGGTAGCTACATGGGAGTCCGAGTCGGACATGCGGAAACTTTTCACTAGTTCAAGTACTTTTCTATGTCCATTCAAGGACGAACAATTATTTTAGAGGTGGAGAATGTGATGACCTGATAGGTGATCTCCTATTTTGAAACCTAATTATGTGATCTGAAGCCTTAAAAATCATGTTTTAGCCTTCCCCGAATTGCGAGTGCAATCCGGGCGTCTTTCTGAAATCTTTTCTGTTAAAAGCTAAGAAAAATAAGAATTTTTGCCTAATATATTCATTTGAGTTGATTTCAGTCAACATTTTTAGTAAACGGATCCGGATTCGCGTTTGACAGTCTCTGTGGGTCCGTAGCGTGATTTTGGACTTGCGGAATCGAATTCGGAAGTCCCTAGCCCGAGATATCCGACTTTGTCAAAATTTGAAAGTTAAAGGCTTAATGAATTTGAAATGTTTGACCAAAGCTTGACTTTCTGGATAACAGGTTCGTATTTTGGTTTCGGAACCCGGTATAGGTCCAATACTATATTTATGACTTTTCTGTGAAATTTGATGAGAAATGGAGTTGGTTTGACGTGATTCGGACGTCCGATTGTGAAAATAGAAGTTTAAAAGTTTTCTTGAAAATTTTATTTGATTTGGTGTTCAATTCGTAGTTCTAGGTGTTATTTTAGCAATTTTATTGTGCGAGCAAGTTGGTATGATATTTTTAAACTTGTGTGGATGTGTGGTTTAGAGCCCTGAGGACTCGAGTGAGTTTCAGATAGGCTACAGAGTGGATTTGGACTTAGAAAATTGCTGGGTGCTTCAGTTTTTGTTGTAGGCCTCAGATCTCTCAATTGCGAGATGAAGCTTCGCATTTGTGACTACTGTTGAGTTTGCATTTACGACCTACTCATCGCATTTGCTAAGAGTAGCTGGAGAGGGAAGAGTTCGCATTTGCGAACAACGTCGCATTTGCGATAGGAGCTGGAAAGAGGATTTTTCGCATTTGCGATCACTGGGTCGCATTTGCGATCATGCCTGAGTTCGCATTTGCGAACAATTCTTCACATTTGCGCAGAATGCAGAGGTGTGATTTTTCTCGCATTTGCGATGCACAAGTTGCAAATGCGACATCTGCAGTTTAACAAATATGACTTAGACAAGATTTTGGTTCATTTTTCAAATTTTTCAAAACCTAAAACCTTAGAGGCGATTTTTCCAATACTTCTTCTTCCCCAAATTGTTGGTACCAATTTAATCGTTGGTAAATTGGGGATTTAGACCTCAAATTGAGGTCGTATTCCAAAAAAAATTACATAACCGGGCTCAGGGGTGAATAGGTAATCGGGTTTTTGGTCCGAATTTTGGGTTTGGACCAAGCGGGCACGAGTGTTGAGTTTTATTGACTTTTTCAAAAATGGTCTAAATTGACTTCTTTACAATCATGGGTAGTTCCTAAGGCTTAAATTGAATTGTTTGGTTGGTAATTTGCTAGATTCTATTGGTTTGGAGGCTTGTGTGAAAGGAAAAAGCCGTGGTTGAGCTTTGAGTTTGGTCGTTGGAGCAAGGTAAGTGTTGTGGTTAACCTTGTCTTGAGAAAATAGGAATTGTTTGGCTAATTTATACTTATTTAATTGTTGGGAACAACATACATGTGAGGTGACGAGTACTTATGCGTTGTAGTCGGGTTAAAGCATGCGGGAGGGGTATGGTTTCTTTCAAATATAGCTTCCTTTGTTCATGTTATCCATGTTTAGACTAGTATTGTTAAATAGATCGTTTTTATCATGCTTACGAATCGTTTGATGATAATTGAGTATTGATTCTGAAGTTGAGGTTGACATTGTGGAACCAAATATGAAAGTAAGGCTTGTACTTGTTATTTTATTCTCCATGTTATTATTTGTTCATTGCATTATGGTAAGGGAGAGTGTTAATGCAGGAGGGTGATGCCGTGCCATTTCTATTGACTTTATGGTGAAGTTGAGAGTGAAAGCACGATGGGTGATGCCATGACATATTGTGAGTGTTAATGCACGAAGGGTGATGACGTTCCATGTTATTAGAGTTAATGCACGAAGGGTGATGTCGTGCCGTTTCTTTGATTTTATGGTGAAGGTGAGAGTAAAGCACGAAGGGTGATTCCGTGAAATTTTTGCTTTACTGCGTTTACTTGTTCTTATCAGTTCAGAGTATATTGGCTGTTCTAGTTACCATTCCGCTGCAGCTCTCTATCTCATAATCCCCTCAACATGTTTTCCCCTCCCGATATTACCTGTCTAGTTCTTTCATTGCTGTTATTTGTATATATACTGTTAAATTGTACAGGTTTGATTTGTAGGTGTCTTGTATTCACCTCGTCACTACTTCGTTGAGGTTAGGCTCGACACTTACCAGTACATGGAGTCAGTTTTACTCATAGTGCACTCTGCACTTTCTGTGCAGATTTTGGTACCGGCTCTAGCTGATTGAGAGGTTAGTTGCTGGATTTGGTGTCAGGAGACCCAAGATAGATTTGCTGGCGTCCGCAGACACTAGAGTCTCTTCCTAGTTTTATCATTTACTGTTTTTCTACTTCAAAACAGTGTATTTTCCTTCTTCAGACTCTGCTTGTAGTAATCATAGTAGCTCGTGAATTGTGACTCTAGATCCGGGTGGTAGTAAATATTGAAGCTTTTATGTTATTCCTCACTCGTTGTATTTCATTTTAGTTTATTTGTTGTTATTTACTGAATTGAATAAGGTTTGGCTTAATAATTCTCTAGCGTTGGCTTGCCTAACAAGTGTAAATTTAGGCACCATTACGATCCTGACGGTGGGAATTCCGGATCGTGAAACCCGGATATTAGTAATTGTGATGTTTGATTAAGCTCATTGAACCTTGAATTAACTAAATTGGTGCATTTATAATTCTTCTACTTGCAACTATTCATAAATTTACTGAATTATCAACTATTGCACAGTTTAGTTGTTCATGTGTAATGTTAGATTTATATCATTACTCAATATTTGTGTCTAATATAGTTTTGAAGGTAGTATATAACATATTTCTTACCTAAACGCACAAAAACACCAGTTTTAGTTAACTTGAAGTTTTAATACACTTAGTTAGTTATCACAAGGACCAAAATAGAATTTACCATTAATTGAGGATAAAAAATGCTATTAATTGTATAGGCCAAAATCTTCCCTAAGGATATTTAGCGTAATAAGACATTAAGGAGAGGGTCGGTCGAGGTCGAGGTCGAGGTCGACCAGGAAGCAGCAAGATTCATGGTCGAGGTGTCAACCATGACCGAAGTCGAGCATTATGTAAAGAACAATAATGATTAGTTTTCAAAATAGGATATTAGGGTTTTCTAGGGATATGTGTCAAATATATAAGGGAAAAAGAAAAGGAATATGGGCAGGTAATATTCATTTGATAAGAACACCTTTCAGAAGAAGATTCTCTCTCTCTCTCTTGTAAAAATACAAAGATGACCTTTTTATAAAGATTCTTGCTCATATTATTCCACACCTTTCCATCAGATCCGAGGATTGTTCAAACAAATCTTGGATCTTTCTGTCAATCATCATTGTCAGGAGAAACATTCATCCAATCCATCCATTACTGGGTGAATCATACTTCATATTTACTTAAATGCCATTTATTGTTATTTATTTCTAGTTATACCTCCATTATTGCTCATACATTAAGGATATTTTGCACTTATTGTCATAAACCCTTTACGGGATCTGTCCCCATCTCACACACATTTTCAAGATTTGCATCTCGAGTTATTATCTTTAACTTGATTTAACCCGTTATTACATAAATTTAATAGTTTAGCCGAAAGTTACACTTTTTGGTCAAACAATTTGGTACCGTTTGTGGGGATTGCTTAGGCCAGAATCAGACACAGCGCGTCCTCGAAGAAGTACACCAAGGCCACTATGAAGCTCACTCCGCAATCAACCTTTAGTCAGATGTCTCATATGGGCAGGGTATTACTGGCCCACCATGAAAAAGGAGGCTGCAGATTTCGTGAAAAGATGTGAGCAATGCCAGAAGTACGCCCCAATTGTTGATACTCATATTTTACCAAAAAAATATTTTAATATTGCATATATACCTTCAAAATCATGCATTAAAAGCAATTGGTATTTTTCCATAACTTTCCTATATTTTTATTAATTTACCCAACATTTTATTTCCAATAAATAATTACAAATTGCATCAAAAATGATTTCAAAGGCATCTCTTGATTTTATTTATCGTTTATGGTCCCATTAAGACCAAATTATTTCATAATTAGTCAAATTGGCACCTTTTAACTATAATTACAGTAACTTTGCCATTATAGCCCAATCGTATAATTTTGTACCAATTTTACTAAAATTTAGTCATTTGTATTTTAAATACTGAATAATCATTTTCAATCATTTTCGATGCCTGAAATTCATTTTTATGATTATTAGCTATCTTTACAAATTATTTTAAGTAATTTAATTGAGTATTTAACAAATAGTCATTTTTTATTTTAATTCTAGCCCAAATTAAAACCAGACCCACCTGATTAAATCAACCTAAATACCCTAGGCCCAATCCACTATCCTACCCGACTCAATTCCCACTTAATCTGGACCGTTGATCGTTTCAGATCAACGGACCAGATTCATTCTTACCTAAATTAACCTAAGAGACTACCACCCCAAACCCTCATTCTCTCATTTTCTCTCCGCCGTCATCTCCTCTCATCTTTCTCAAGCTCTCTCTGCTAAACCCTGCTCATACTCGCTGGCTGTTGGCTTGCCGGTAACAATGGTGGATCCACCACCACCCCTAGCCTCCATGGCTCCCTCGCACGCTAGATCCTTGCTACCCTGAGGTCCTCAAGGGGATCAGAGGTCATTCAACTCATACCCATGGCCTTTTCATACCGTTCTCAGGACACCCTTGGCCGTCCGAGTAAGATCTCTCTAATTCTGGCTAAACTATGGTTTCTAAGCCTGATTTTCTCTAATCCTGGGTTATCTCTCTCAGAAACCCTAATTTTAGTTCTTGACTTCTTAGATCTGTAATAGGTCTAAGATCCTTCTGAGTTATTTTACTATTTCCTTAAAGATCTTTCCGATTTCTCAAAAATGCCTCTTCGTCTTCAAACTAGGGTTTCTTAAACCCCTTTTAAAATAACTTTTCCTTCTGATTTTCAGTATTATCCTACGATCCTTACTATGTTTCAACTGTTATTTAAGTTTTTCCCTTTTTCTGATTTATTATGTTGAAAACCCTAATTTTTGGTCTTAATCTTGGGCTCTGAGCCTGTCTTTGATAATATGTTCGTTTAATCTGTGTGCTTATTTCTCATGAACGCTTTGAGTTTCTGTGATTTTACCCTATTATGTTCAGTAGGGTTTCTGATTTATGCTTCTTCCGCTTATATTATGTTTATTTCTTTAATTCCTCTAATCAGTTCTATCTTTTCTAGCTGAATCCCTGATTCTATGTGATTCTTGCTTTACTATGTTTCTGATTTTACTTCTTCCTGCCTATTATGTGTTTATTCCATTTGTTCATAGAGATTTGTGTTAATTCTCCCTTAATCAGTACTGATCCTATTCAAATCCCTAATATCCTGTAATTGATACCTTTCACTAATCTCTTATGATGATTTCCTTACTGATTTTCCGACCTTAGTTTATTTTTGCCTTATTTTATGGTCGACTATCCTGTCAAACTGATTCTTATGACATTTCCTTAATTAGAATATTATGTACCTAGCCTTAATTGCTTACTTTCTACCCGTACTGTGCTGAAATTATTTCCTTATGTGCTATATTCCAGTCACATATGGTATCTTTACTTATTTGTCTTTACCGTTTGAAGTTAACTCCCTTAATTAAGGAGTACTTATATTGATTTTATATTGACTGATTCTGAATCCCCATAATTACTGCCTGACTTTGATTCTTATCTTATTATTCTACCTAGTTTCAAACTGTATATACATGCTCTCTCATTAACACCAACACACGAACACATTGGTTCAAAAACTATCTCTCACACTCAAGCTTTCAGCTCTCCTTCTTTGTTACTTGCTAGTGTTCTGAGTTAGCCGTCTGTAAGCCAAGGCTAATTATTGTTCTCTCCTATTCTTCACTTTTGTGTTTGCTATCTTCTTTACTGGTATGTTCTGATTTCAATTCAAGTCCCAAAACCAATATATTTCTTTTACTGCTTCAGTTATCCTGTTTCTGGTTTGTTTCTATCTATGGTTTTGCTGTGCAACTTGTAGTTGACATGTTTACATTTTTGTCCACCTAGCATGTTATATTATGTATTACTTCCCTTAGGATCATCATGAATATGTTACCCCCCTTTTGTAGTATGTCCCAATGTGACTAGTGTTTATCTGGTTTCTAGTATGAACCTTTCTTTGGCAAAAAAAATTATACCATAAGTTGCTTGACTCTGTGTTGATTCTGGAGTTCATTCTATTCCCTGCAAGAACTTCTATTCTTGTACATTATGTGCTCTATGTGTGCCCAGTTCCCATCACCCCTGTGGGAAGGTTTTGTTTTGTGTGTGATGCTGAACCTGCTTTGGTTCTGTGTGTGATCTGTGTTTGTTAATTTCCCTACTCTCTTCAAAAGATGTTTTACTAAACAACTCTCTCTTATTTTATAAAACTATTTCTACTGAGTGTCTTTCAATAACTGTTTTCCTATCAAACCCTTTCGAAACTATGTCAAGGACTCTCACTCTATTCATAGGTCTTTAAGTTCTGCCCCTCCAGTGTGTGACTACTTTGGGATCCCTGTGAGATCCCTCTGAACACTGATACACTGGGGCTGGAACTTTCACACTGCACTTACTCATTTATGGTTGTGAAATCTGGGTGTGAGCACTGCCCGGGATCCTTGAGGTCCTTAGGGAACTCTGACACATCGGACATGAAAGGGTCATGAAAAACTCTGGCACTTGAGGCTGTGGGCAGTTTGGTATATCTGGGCCTGTTTCAGGCTCCCTATAGTGTAGCTTCTTCTTTTCTTTTTCTACTTATGTAATTCATTTCAATATTGGTTTGTAATAATTATTGTAAACTAATATTAGGGTTGGCTAGTGAATAGGGGAGGGTATTTATATATGTTATCAATATCAATAGGTAGAAATCATGCCTTAGGTTTACATTTCCTATATGTGCATTAGAATCCATGTTTAGGACCAATACATTCAAAGCATGTCATTAGATATCATGTTCTTAGGTTTCACGCATATCATTTGATATTATCACTCAGAAATCCTGTTTCTTGGCTAAATAACAACACTAACATAAAAAATGTTGCTCCTGCACATCCTGAAATTATGCTGTAATTTTCCTTGCCTTTAGAAATCATGTTTTGGGAATTCTGCATATCTTGAAATCATTCTGCATTTTTGTGCATACTACATACCATGTCTTAGGATTTTGTTTGTATTTTCTAAGCCACGCCTAGTTAAACTATTGATGCATGAAAAAAGGGACATAAGACAGTCTCACATTTGATCACCCTGTTTTAAGTAAACTGGTAATAATCCTTGTATTTTGCAACACTTAGAAAAATATGCTTTAGGTATAACAACTTCTAAACAGTTTATAACAATTCTGGTAACTATTGTGCATTACTCCCCACGCCTAGGAAAACCTTAGGTAATCAACCTTTATAAAACTAAAAAACTGTTTCTTTTGGTGTTTACTGCTTAATGGTTAACATGCTTAAAATCAGTAGACAAACTGATTAGGGCCTCTGCTTCTGGATTTATAAAAATAAAACTTCATATCTTCTGTATTTTGATATTCACTAAGACATCATGCTTTAGGATCCTGTCTTATAAAAAATGCCTCTTGTTTGTGTTTGAGTCGTGCTGTTTACGTGCATTATCTGTGGAGGTAAATCTGAGCCTCTTAATTATTCTTTACTGCCTTTATTTGCTAAAGTTCTATTTGTTCTTGCATGTCACCTAGTGCTTTCTTCTTTTAAACTTTAGGGGTCTGTCTAGAACTACCTATAGGTAGAGGTCCTAATCCAGGACCATTAAGAAGGGACGGGTAACATCACGTATAGAGGTCGCTAAACAACACTCGCTTAAATAACCGCTAAGGGGTGGGAAAGGGTAGATATGGATATGATGACCAGTGCACTAATTCCACGTGTAGCCCCTTTCTGAGGAGTGACTACCGGGCATTGCATTGATGTGATCCTATAGGAGAAACAACCTAGGACTCCCCTATCCCTTACACATGTGTTCTTAGACTGTAAATCTTTCAAAACCTTATATATATGCTTATACTTTAAATCTTCTAAAACTTTACTTCACATGTGTGCTTAGACTGCGAGTCATTTCAGAACCTTTATTTGTTTAAGCTTATTTGCTACTTGTTTAAATTCACAAAGCTTGTTTGGCTGGGAACCACAGTTGTGGTCTTTGAGGGGTGCCTAACACCTTCCCCTTGAAGTAATTTCAAGCCCTTACCCAATCTCTAGTTATTCAAATCTGTGTTATAATGACCCTTAGTAGGTGCCCTAACGCACCTTAACTCGTTAGATGATGACTCTTCAATTCCTTACATACCCCTTTTCCCAAAAGGAAACTAGTTGTCCCAATAATGTCAAAAATCCTGACCGATCCGAAAGGAGAGGGAAAAAGGGGGCGCGACAGCATGGCGACTCCGCTGGGGACTTCTAGACTTTTACCATTTCAAACTGCTTTGTGAATTTGTCTTTATTCTTTTAAATGAAACGGACATGTTTCTTTTTTGTCTTCCTTTGTAACTACTTTTCAATCATAACTGTTGTATTTACCGCTTACATAATACATGACAACATGCTTTTATTTCTTATTTTATTGTTGCATAATCATGCTCAACATCATATTCCACTCGTGCCTATACAAATCCTATATCAACGCTTGATGAGTGGTTGCGCTCTTCTATTTTATATCACCCCCTAAATTTGGAAAAGCTTATTTGTGGTAAAAGTCGATCAACGGTGTAGTCGACGGTTTTGTGCCTTCCCCCTCAAGTTGTCCGCTTGAGGGTACCCGTTTAAAACTCCATAGAAACCCTACTCTGATTATAACTGTACATGCATCATGGTCAAACCTAGCCGGGTTAATATGTTGTCCGCATAAAAACCCTTTATGACAGCCTTATCCAAGAGTCAACCGGGGTTCTTGTAATCCCAACGGGCGTGATCACGATATGTGCATTAATTTGGAGAAATAAATGCCAATATGCTAATCACTAATGTATAAGTAGTTGAATCCGGAGGGGGAAAAGGGTCTAACATTCTCTATTTTGCAGAAAATGAGGCACGAAGTCCCCAGGTTCGGCATGTTCCAAAGAATACCACCATTGTTGCTGGATTGGTGGGAAGACCTTTCGCCAAGTGACAAAGACCATGTGAAGAGGGTCCTCGGAAACTTGCCCTTTTTACTTGATATCCAACTGAACAATATGTTGATTGAAGCAACCACTATGTTCTGGGACAGAGAAAGGTCTGTGTTCCATTTTGGCAACATAGAAATGACTCTCCTCTTGGAGGAGATAGGGGGTTTCGCGGGATTACCTTGGGACAGTCCAGGTTTGTTGGTGTCAAAAAATCATGCCGCTAGGGGATTCCTGAAAATGATGGGTTGGAAAAGGAACGATGATTTAGAATGCCTGACAGAGTCCTACATAGCTTTTGACTATCTCTATGAATGATACAGCCATATAAAATCCTATCGTATCTTCCACGATGAATTCTCTATTAATTCCTTGGGTCATATTCACCGCAGGGTTTTTGTGTTCATCGTTTGCTTCCTGGGTATGATAGTATTTTCGAGCAAAGGAGACATGATTCACACTAGACTGTCTATGGTAGCGAAAACCTTAATGGAGGGGATCGAGGGGAAAACATATACCATTATCCCCATGATCATAGCAGACATATACCGAGCCCTGGACCGCTGCCAGAAGGGGTTCAAACACTTCGAGGGTTGTAATCTGCTACTACAGGTTTGGTTATTGGAACATCTCCAATGGGGTCAATATCGTCAAGAGTTTCCACGAAGGCCGTGGAATGACCATATAGCCTTCCATCACCCTAAGAGAATGAGCTACATACCAGACATGTTTGCTCAACCAGAAAATGCTACAGAATGGGCGCAATTTTGTGACAATTTGACCGAGAGCCAGGTCCAATGGATGTTCGAATGGTTCCCTACCAGTGAGTTCATCATCAGATCGAGGGATGCTCCACACCTACTATTGATCGGTTTAAGGAGAATATACACTTATGCTCCCATCAGGATTATGAGACAGGCAAGCAGGAAGCAAGTCATAATGCGAGTCTCTAAAATGAGTCATTACAGAGCAGATTTTCAGGACAAGGACATCCTACACAAATGCGAAGCTCAGCATATGTGGCATCTAAAGATTATTATAGAAAGGGATACCATCGAACCACACAGGTACCACACAGGGCATGTACACGTTTGCCTATCATGGTTGGAAGACAGTATAGCAGGGATAGTTGAGCCGGGAATCGGTGGGGGAAATAGGGTCATGGACGAATTTGTTGAGGCCCAAGTAAAATACAGTAAACTACGCAAAAGGGTTCGTGAGTCCGAGGCCGAGCATCTGGAGCAACAAAAGACTGATATGGAACTGATCAATGAGTGGAAGGAAAGGGCTATCAAATCCAATGACAGGTTGGAATATTTGGAGCAAGGTCTGATGGAACTAGATGCGAAGACAAGGAAAAGAGTCTCCGACTGCCAAAATGCTGAGGGAAGCGAAGGAGGGCACCTAGCAAGAGTATACCTGTTGTTGGGCATGCACGACCTAGGGAACCTGATCGACAGGGACAAGAAGATCAAGCTTGGGGAGGGTCCTTCCAGGACCAAGTAGATTAGATTTACCTGCTTTTTCAAATGTAATAAGGCCGAGTTCTATTAGTGACTTATATTATTCAGTGTCATTTTAGATTTATCTACTTTTACATTAATGAAATGAGGCAATTATTGGCATCTAATTTCTCCAAATCAACTTGTCGCTAGGCCTACCTCAGGCACAACGAGGCTCCCAAATTAGGACATGCTTTTTTATTCCCGCAATGTGTGTTTAAATGCTGCAATATTTTTCGCATGATCCTCACTGACTTGGCTACCTTTTGTTTTTGCTTTTGTTTTCTTTCTTTTATTCCCCTCCCCAAAGGTTGGTTCGTGCATTCTGGCATCATCATCATATCACACAAGATGCAGGGGCCCTCCACCTTCTCCTCCTCCTAGTCCACTTAAAGGAAAAGGCAAAGGCAAAATGGAAGTTTAGAGAAATATCATAAAGGAAAACACAATGACAGCTGAACGAACAGAAGATCTTGACAATCAAGGTACTCAGGTTCAGAATGATGCTATGTCACAACTCGAGCAAAGGTTGTTGATGCTCCAAGGGGAGCTTGAGCATGTCCAGAATTTGGCAAATTTATCCTTCTCACTCAGTGTTCCAGATGTCAACCATCCAAACATCAAAAATCCCTTACCTCCTCCGAATACCCCAAACAAACAAAATCCTCCCACAACTCATCACCACACAACTCCACCAAAAAATCCAACTATTCCACCACAATACAATGCTTTCCACACTCCGAGAAATACCCCACTGATCATCCCCAAGCCACAAATCTCCACAAATGACCACCTCTATGCTCAGGCGCCAGGCCATCATAACAACCCCATATACGTGGAGACTCTACCTCACTCCATCCAACCCATTTCATACACAATTGAATCCAGTGAGAAGGATTTGCTTATCAAGAATTTGACCGATGAACTCAAGAAGCAGACTAGCCGAGTTCAAGGTGTTGAAAGAAGTAAGGGAGTTGAAGGATTGAACTATGAAGATCTCTGCATACAGCCCGATGTTGAACCACCAGAGGGCTACAAACCTCCTAAGTTTGAGATGTTTGACGGTACAGGTGATCCTAGGGTCCATCTGATGACCTATTGTGATAAATTGGTTGGAGTGGGAAGAGACGAGAAGATTCGCATGAAATTATTCATGAGACGCCTCACCGGAGATGCTTTGTCTTGGTACATCAGCCAAGACCTTAGGAAGTGGTCCAACTGGGTAAACATGGCATCAGAATGGACCGGTTAAGGTTCAATACAGAGAATGCGCCAGACGTGTTCTATATTCAGATTCTTAAGAAGAAGCCCACCGAAACTTTTCGCGAGTATGCCACTCGCTGGAGATCTGAAGCAGCTAAGGTCAGACCCGCCCTAGACGAAGAACAAATGAACAAATTCTTTGTCCGAGTACAAGACCCGCAATATTATGAGCGACTAGTGGTGATTGAAAACCAAAAATTCTCTGACATCATCAAGTTAGATGAGAGAATCGAAGAAGGGATTAAAAGTGGAATGGTTACTGTTGATACGCAATTGCTCCTCAAATTATTTTTAACTTGCATATATACCTTCAAAATCAGTTTTCCATAAAAATTGGTATTTTTCCATAATTTTCTCATATTTTTATAAATTTATTCCTAATTTATCTAGTATTTTTATCTCTAATAATTAATTATAAATTGCATTACAAATGATTTCAAAAACATTTATTGAATTAATATGTTATTTTTAATCCTTCTGAGACCAAATTATTTCATAATTAGCCGGATTGGCACTCTTTGGCTATAATTGTAATAACTTTACAATTATAGCCTAATCATATGTTTTATGCTATTTTGGCCCAATAATTAGTTATTTTATATTTTAAATACTAATTAATCATGATAATTTAATTTTATTAAGAATCAATTTTATTTTTTAATTATCAGCTATTTTTATAAATTATTTATCTATTTTTATTGGGTATTTGACACATAGCCATTTTTCATTTCAATTCTAACCTATTAAAACCAGCCCAAACTCCAATTAAAATGACCCAAACCCAAACCTCTACCTAACCCGACCCAGGTCGTCTTAAATTCTGACTGTTGATCATTTTGATCAACGGCTTAGATTACCCCTTTCCTTAATCAATCTTAAACGACCTAACCCAAACCCTCATTTCCCTCTCTCATTCTATCGTTACACTCCGCCGTCCTCTCCTCTCATCCCTTCGACTCCATCTGCTAAACCTAGCCCCTTCTCTGGCCGTTGCTTTACCGGTAGCCATGGTGGTCTCACCACCGCCCCCAGCCTATGGCTCTCCTCCTACACCGGATTGATGCTATCCTGAGGTTTTCAAGGGAACCAGAGGCGGTTCACTTACCTCCCATGATCTCACATGCTGTTCTCCGGCCATCCATGGCCGTCGGAGTAAGATTCTGTTATTTCCGGCTAGAACCAGTGGTTTCTAAACCGTTTCTCCTTCTCTTTGGGTTGACTTTGTGAAACCCTAATTACTAGTCTCTGATTTTCTTAGATCTGTAACAGATCCTGGCATATTATGAGCCATTTTTGGTGTTTTCAAAGGTTGTTCCATTTTCCCTAAGACGATTCTTCATCTTCAAACTAGGGTTTCATAACCCCTTTTTAAAACGGTTTTCTTATGATTCTTCAGTGTTATCCTAGGATTTCTACTGTGTTTTAGAGATTTATTCAAGTCTCTCTCTTTATCTGAGTTGTTGTGTTAAAACCCTAGTCTTTAGTCCTAAACCTTGAGTTCCTGATTTTGTCTCTGATAATATGTTTGCATATGTGCTTGCGTCTCATGAGCTTTATGATTCTTTGAAATTTACCCTATGGTGTTCATCTATGTCTTTTATTTTCTTGATATTCCCGCTTACATCAATGTTACTCTGTAATTCATGTGAATCCCTAATTTCGTATGATTTTACTCTACTATGATTACTAGGGTTTTAGATTTCTTGACCATTATCTATTTGATTCGTGTTGATTTCCTTTAGCTGATGTTGTCCTTATTCGAGTCCCTGATTCCCTGGGGTTAGTGTTCTTCACTGATCTCCTATGGTAATACATTATTGATTTTGACCCATGAGTTATTCACTTGCCTTATTTGATTGATTCTACTGTTAATCGATTCTTATAGACCTTTCCTTAATTAGATTTTCTGAACCTAGACTAATTACTTGTTATATATGCTGAAATTATTTCTTTGTGTGGTATTCCAGTCATACATGATACTTTCCCTAATTGGTGCTAATTTACTGAGTTTTGAACCTTACTCGAGAGTTTCTTGCTGATTTCCATCATTCCCTGCCTTATTTTTCGTAGTTGATTTTGCTGATTCTTGTGACATTCCTTAATTAATATATTATGTACCTAGCCTAATTACCTACCCTATACTTGTATTAGTTTGAAATATTTCCTTATGTATTATATGTCAGCCATGTGGTATCTTTCCTTATTTGTCACATGTCCATTACCGTTTGAAAGTTAACCCCTTAATTAGAGGAAGTACTTAAACTGATTGATTCTGATTCCTTTAATTGCTGCCTGACTTTGATCTGCACCTTATTTACTACTGTTTTCATAGATATATATACCAAGGCCTCTTATTTTCCAAACAGAGGAACTGATCGGTTCAACTCTCTCTCTCTCTCTCTCACAAATAAAAAACTCTCTGCTCTCTCTTCTGTGCTAGTTACTGCTATTCTAAGTTAGCCGGCTGCAAGCCAAGGCTAACTATTGTGCATCTCCTACTTCCTGTTTGTGTTACCGGTTTCTTCACTTCACTGGTATGTTCTAATTCAGATTTCATTACTCAAACCAACATGTTTCTATTACTGTTGGAATTCAGTATGTTTGAATTTGCTTTTACTTATTATTCAACATGTATCTAGGATCCTGAACTCCATTCACATGTTAAGTTAGGCTTTACTTGTTTATGACCAGCATGTTTCTGTATACTTAGCACCTGCTTCTTACGTGAATCTCCATGCCTATGACTGGTACATTAGTTTAATCATGGTCTTAGTTGTTCTGGTGTTAATCTAACCTAGTACTTTATTGTAACCCTAGTCCACTGAACCTTTAGGAGCCTCTGATTGCATGCCTATATGTGTGTCTGCTTGCTACATGTTTGCCCTCACATGCTCTGTATTTGTCCCTCAAATCCCATTACCCCTGTTTGTGATTGTTGGACTATCCCTGGTCCTTTGTGTGATGTTGAACTTCTATTCCAATCAAATTTCCCTCTTCAAAACTATTTTTTCTTATTACCCTTTTCTCAAAACTATTTTCTTACTTAAACCCTTTTTAAAAATAAAAAGCACTCTCACATGTACTCTTCGAAATCTAGGTTCTGCCCCTTCTGTGTGAGCATTGCCTTGGGACCCTTGAGTTCCCTCTGAACTTTGACACACAGAGGTTGGCCATTCCACACTGCACTTACTCTATTTCGGCTATGAAATCTAGGTGTGAGCACTGCCCGGGAAACCTTGAGGTCCTTAGGGAACTCTGACACACCCGGATTATAAGAAGGTTGTGAAATAATACCTAACATTGAGGACCTGGAGACTTGAGCCTATTCTGTAGGCTCCCTATAGTTAACTTCTTATTTTACTTCTATTTCAATTGTGTAATTCGTATTCAATGGCTTGTAATAATTATTTGTAAACAACTCTGGGGTTGGATAGTGAAAATGGATGGGTGATATGCATGATGTAGTATAATTAAGGGTCGAAACCATGCCTCTAGGTTTATTTTCTCTATGCGCAATAGCAGCCATGTTTAGGTACATCATGCCATGCATTAGATATCATGCTACTTAGGATTTATATGTATTAGACATCTCCACGCCTAGAAATCCTGCCTATAGGATAAATTATTACAATAAAATAAGTTGCTATCACATGATTCTACCCATGTTTTGAAATTTCACTAGAAGTACTGTCTTAGGATAAATAAGTTGCAATCATGTCTCATCATGCTATACACGTCGAGATCCTGTTCTAGGTGAACAACCATTAAAAATCTGGCACCTATGCTATTCCTGAAATTGTGCACAATGCTATGATTCTCTGTGCATTTAGAAATCCTGTTTAAGTTATTATGCATCATGCTTCATTAGATATCATGCTATAGGATCGTATCTATTTAACTGCATTTAGTCTAAACACAGAACAGTCCTCTGTTCTTAGCAACTGGTAATTAGTCTTTGTACATCTTCACACCTAGAATCGCATGTTATTAGCTATAAACAACCTAGAGTCATTAACAATATGAATAAATGTTGCATGTTATCCAACACTTAGGCAAGCCTTAGGTAATTAACTTAAAAAAAATATAAAATCAGAACTGTCTTTGCGATCATGTTTAACTGTCAGCATGCTTAAAACCAGTAGGCAAGCCTGATTAAGACTTCCTCTCTGAGTTATAAAACAATTTGTCTTTGTGTTATCACCTAGATACCATGCTTTAGTATTCTGAATTAATATGAGCCTTAATTATGTATGAGACATGCTGCTTATGTGTACTGTGTGCGGAGGAATATTTGAGCCTTTATCTGTTTTCTATGCTTTCCTGTATCTGCAGTCCTACTTGTTTTGTTATCTGTGGCCTTAGAAGTTTACCTTTCAAACCTGAGGGTCTGCCTAGCACCTCCTTTAGGATAGGAGTCCTTATTTCCTTCGGGACTGATAGGAAGGGACGGGTAACAACATGCAATAGAGGTTTAGACCAACACTCGTTTTAATAACCTTACGGGGTGGGAAGGGTAGAATATGGATATGATGACCGGTGCGCTAATACCACATGTAGCCCCTCTTCGAGGAGTGATTATCGGGTATTGCATTGATGTGATCCATATTATTATAAACCTAGGAAACCTTTATATGCTAGCTCGTAATTCCTTTTCAAAAGTCAATCTTCTTTACTGTTTTCTAAATGTCTACATGCTTAAGACTTAAACCCCCTCTCATTTGAGCCTTTACTTGTTATGCTAGTTGTACAAATTCACGAAATCATTTGGCCGGGAACCACACTTGTGGATCCTGAGGGGTGCCTAACACTTTCCCCTTAGGATAATTTCAAGTCCTTACCCAAATCTCTGGTTAGCAACGTAGTTATAATTGAACCTCTTAGGTGCCCTAACACATCGTTAAAATTGATTGGTGGCGACTCTTCATAATATGCAAGCCTCTTTCCAAAAGGAACGAGTTGTCCCAAATTTCGCGAGGAAAAAAAAAGGGGGCGCGACAGCATGGCGACTCTGCTGGGGATATCCAGGCTTTTACCATTTGAAATCGTTTCGTGAATTTGTGCTTTTATTTTTAAATACTTGCACCCTTTCCTATTCCCTTTACGTGCAATTAATTGTTTACTTTGGTTATTTACTTTTCTTCAAAAAAAAAAACTGACATGTCTCTTTGTTTCCTTTTGTAACTGCTTTAAATCATTACAACCGTTTTATCGCTTTCTTTAACGTGCGAATACATGACAACTTATTTTAATACTTATTGCATAAATCATGCTCATCATTCATACTCCACTCGTGCCAAACAAAATACTATAGCAACTCCTGATGAGTGGTTGCGCCCTTCTTATATTATCACCCACTAAATTCGGAAAGGCTTATTTGCGGTAAACTAGTCGATCAGCGGTGCAGTCGACGGTTCCGTGCCTTTCCCCCTTGAGTTGTCTGCTCAAGGGTACCTGTCTAAAACCCTATAGAAACCTTACTCTTTTGCACTATTGCATGCATCATGGTCAAACCTAGTCAAGCTAAAGTGTCGTCCGCACGATAGCTTTTAAGATAGCCTTATCCAAAAGTCCACCCGTTTTCCCTAAACCCAAACGGACGCCCTCAAATTCTGTGCATTTATTTGGAGAACTAGATGCTTCCTGCTAATTATTGACGATAAATAGTCGAGTCCGGTGGGGTAAGGGCCTAACTTTATTTGCTTTGCAGAAAAAAATGAGGCACGAAGTCCCCAGATTTGGCATGGTCTCCAATATCCACCCAATACTGTTGAGTTGGTGGGAGGATCTGCACTCTAGCGACAAAGCTATCGTCAGGAAGCACTTGGGTAATCTACCGTCTCTCCTGGAAATCCAGCCTAACAAAATGATAATAGAGGCTGCTACCCTGTTCTGGGATCGTGAAAGGTCTGTGTTTCGCTTTGGGAACATCGAAATGGCGCCTTTGATAGAAGAGATAGGAGGGCTGGCTAACCTAATATGGGAAACTCCGGGGTTGTTGATGCCTGAGTACCGCACAGGAAAAAGTTTCCTCAAAATGACGGGTCTGAAAAAGGACACGGAATTAGTATGTTTGGAGGATTCGTACATTCCTTTTGACTACTTGTACGAAAGGTATAGATACAACAAATCATACCATACCTACCTTGACGAGTTTGCTATCACCTCTTTGGCACACGTCCATCGCCGAGTGTTCGTGTTTATGGTTTGCTTTTTGGGTTGTGTTCCCGATAAAGAAGGAAAGGATCCATACCAGCTAGCCATGGTAACCAAGACCATAAATGGAAGGGGTAAATGGGAAAGATTTCAGCATTGTGCCTATGATCGTTGCAGACATATATCGGGCCTTAGAAAGGTGTCAACAAGGAGCAAAGCATTTCGAAGGTTGCAATTTATTACTTCAACTCTGGCTCATGGAACATATCCAAAAAGGCGAATATCACCACAGAATGTGGGATGACCACATCGCATTCCATCACCCAAAGAGAATAAATTATATCCCTGACATGTTCGCTCAGCCTGAAAATGCTGAGGGATGGGTTGAGCTTTTTGATAACTTGACTGAAGAATAGGTTCAATGGATGTTTGAATGGTTTCCAATGGATGAGTTCATCATTTGATCCCGAGACGCATCATTTCTGATACTGATTGGTCTAAGGGGGACATACCCTTACGTCCCTCTTCGAGTTATGAGGAAAGCAGGACGGAAGCAAGTCATACCTAGGGTCGAGAAGATGAGCCATAGCTGACTTTCAAAATAATGACAGTCCTCATAAGTACCAAGCTCAGCACCTGTGGCACTGCAAGGTTATACTTGAGAAAGACACCATCGAGCCAGACA
>ML396321.1:0-71125 GCA_005239525.1 Nicotiana knightiana | reverse complement strand
TATTAATATTTGGCCTAATTATCTAATTATTTACATATTTTAAAACCTTTTGTGCATTTTTTGCTTTTATACCGCTTTTAATTATTATGATTATTTTGGAACAAGTCACGATGTCGTACGCTTATCGTTTTGGTACATGTTGCGAACCGCGCCACATGAAATGCACCCGCGATTCACGACATGCTTATTTTATTAATATGGAAAAGCATCATAACCACGTCAATTTAACTTGCCTCTATGCTTTATTTGGAGGGCAAATGACTAGTAGTAGATTGAGAAGGCATACTAGACCAAGAAAGGTACTTATCACGAATCTGATGCAGCTAATAAGAAAATCACCTTCAGAATGTAGATTATGAAATCGCTAACATGTCTATACAGACACTTTAGTGGTAATAGCTTCCATAAACAATGGGAAGAGATTAGATTTCAAAAGGATGGGTTAACAGAAAGCGTATGCACAACGCTAGCTTGGATAAAATATTTTATATTTATTAGAAAAAAACATTATCCTCCGAGTTCAAACACATCATCTGATCATAAAAGTTGCAAAATCAACAGAGTATTTATTCACTAGCATGCCATGAGTCTCAAAGAAAGACCAAAAATTCAACAGTATTTTAATTATTATTAGAAGTTGCGGCCCGGTCACATGAAATGCACACCCGAGTGAGATTTATGTACCGTGACCATGACCATGACATGAGAACGGTACCCATAATCACGATGATTTATCATTAATCACGTCTAAAAAAACTAGTAACATTTAAGAGATTTACGATTATTGTGAAGGCCATGAATTATGGGTATAACATTATGGAAAGATATGTAGAGTTTCATTAATATTTGTCCCATTATCGCTCTAAAGAAATCTGATTCTAAGCCCCATATATTCCAAATTAAGGCAGCCCACTATCTATCAAGTTACCGTAGGCCCAACGTTCTATCAACTAAATGTTTAATAGCACATGATCCCATTGGCAAGACTAGCTCAACGTTGCGACATCAAAAGTTCTGGGCAACAAATATTCTTAAGCTACTAGACAATCATGCTCACACTTAGCAATTTAAACACATAAAAATAATTATTCCAAACTAAAATCTAGTCATGGTATCCAGCAAAGACTTGGCCAGCAAATTCAAACAATATAAAATTATAGTAAAAGATATAATCAGCAAAGAGAAGAGTGAACCTCTATTGTTGAAATATGTTCTCCAAAACGTGTACAAGGGCAGGCAAAACTTTTATATGATTGAACGATGTAAAGCTCAAAGTCGACTGTCAAAGCCTCAACGACGACCTCGAACCCGAAAATACGATGCGACTTAGCACTGGAAACCTCGCCGGCACTCAACAGACTTCTAACTCGCCAAAAACTCGGCGATAGACATACTGAAAACGAGCTATTTGTGGCTGCTTTTACAGGCTATCGGGGTTGATTTCGGACTGATTTTGAGAGCTTGGTGGCTGCTGGTTTTTGGGTGAAGAACAGGGAGTTTTCATCAGCATTTTTTAGTTATTTTCGGACTGGTTTTTTTTCAGCAGTTTCACGGCTCGTTTGGCTGCTCTTTGGAGCTATTTTGCGGACTGTTATTGGGGTAGTTTGGGTGACGTTTTTGGGGTTGNGTGGCTGCTGGTTTTTGGGTGAAGAAGAGGGAGTTTTCATCAGCATTTTTTAGTGATTTTCGGACTGGTTTTTTTTCAGCAGTTTCACGGCTCGTTTGGCTGCTCTTTGGAGCTATTTTGCGGACTATTTTTGGGGTAGTTTAGGTGACGTTTTTGGGGTTTAATTTCAGCTAGATTTGGACTCTATTCGTGGTGGTTGCAGGTTGTTGCAACAGAGGTTTTTGGACGAGGTTTCATGGCTGATTTTGCCGAGTTTTAGAGCTGAAGCTTCAATGGAGACTTAACCTTACTGCTGAAGGATGGTGAGGAAGAAAGAAGCGCAGAAGACGATTTAGCATATCCAGTGAAAGAAGGAGAAGCTTGAGATGAATTTGATGGTTTTCTAATGACCTATTTCCAGGATGATGATGCTATGTTTATGATGTGTTGGCAAATTGAAGCCATTGAATCATAAGAATTCTTTCCATTGCACAAGGGTTTAAGGGATTCAAGAAGAAAACAGGGAGGGCAGCGATCGTTTTTAGAGGGGGGGGGAGGGGGGGTCCGATTTTTTTCTTAGGGGAGGGTCTTGGCTGCCCATAGATTGTATCTCCCTCCTCCTTGTGATGAAGATTAAACGGGCTTTTATAGGGATATATGTTTTAGGGTAGGTTAATAGGTTGAGATAAGGGGAATGAGCTTGAGAATTATGGGCTTAGGTCTGAGTTGGACTCTAAACCTACAAAATTGGGCTAAGAAGTTGCTTCTAAAATACTTATAAAAAAAAAAAAAAAAACTCTTAATTGATTTTAATAAATTATTATATTAAAAATTAAGAATTAAAGTTGAAACTATTTTTTTGGTATTTTTCAAAGATTATATAAAAATAAAAATCCTAGCAAAATAGTATGACTACAAATGAAACTATTTTTTTTTATAATTTTAGTTTTTGCGATAAAATAAAGTAAAAATGTCAAAACTAGTTAAAGTAATGATATTAGGCCTAAACTAAATATTTAAATGCTATACCGTGTAAAATCTCGGGGAGGGTCAAAAATTACATGTCTACAGCCACATGTGCGGATGTCCTGGGTAGATTTTTATAAATGAGGGTTAGCCACTTTCTTCACATTTTGAGCTTTGGACTTCGGATTTGGGAGCCGATTTTGGTGATTTTCAAGCTAATCGAGTGGGTAAGTGTTCCTCACCTAGAATTATATATTTTCCATGATTTTATCTTTTTTTTGTCATTTAAATTGTGTTTTGGGTTGAGGAAAATGTTGGTTTTTAAAGAAATTTTCTAAAATGAAAAATCATGATATGAGGGACGAAATGGTATCGGAATTTGGTACATTTTGTATGATGAACTCATATTGGAATGGGTGTTTGGGTTATGTAAAATTTGATGGGTTCCGAGGTGCGGGCCCGGGGGTAGTTTTGGGCCGATTCTTGAATTTTGTTAAAGATTTAGACCGTATGATCCGGAATAGTTTCTTACAAGTTTTATGTGTGTCTTGAAGTTATTTTAGTTGGAGTTGAGCCGTCCGGAGACCTTTGCACCCGAGAAGTCCATTTTAGAGTACCGGGTTGTCGTCTTTGAGGTAAGTATCTTGCCTAACCTTGTGTGGGGGAATTACCCCTTAGGATTTGAGTCTTCTATGTTGATTGTAGTCCGTGTATGCAAGGTGACGAGTGCGTGCTCAGACTTATTTGTAGTAGGTTGGCCTCTTACGATTCTTAGGTCCCTATAGTCCCTGTTAATGAAATTGTATTTGTTAAGATTGAGTTCCTGACTACTAGTTTCATCTCTACCTGCTTAAGTTAGATTACTTGCTTTTAGATTCACTCTATTGCCTATTTGACTCCTAATTGACTTAACTGAAGGTTTTACCTCTTCTACCGTTATTCTATACTTCTCATAATCTGCCTATCTAATTGAACTTAGTATTATCTTATCCTATAATTGTTTAGCCTTGATTGGGGTTACGGGTAACTTTTACTGCTTACCCTTATTTGAATTGTTAAATATCTCTCATAATTGCTCGACCTTATAAGGAGTTTAGATAACTTATATCTTAGTCGACTTGTCCTTACTTGGAATTATTTGACTTGTGTTGGCTTCTCATTGTTGGCTGGAATATTGTGGATTCGCTGCTACATCTTGTTTTTCCCTGGTTAAGCTGCTCTCTTTACACTTAGCATTCTTTACCGTGATTATTCCTTGTGAATGATGTTCTATTTTTTCTTTGTGAATTGAAGTCCTTGTATTGATGTATTCGCCGTGCTTTGTATTATTTTCATTGTTGCTTTGTATTTGATGTGGTGATGTATGAGTTTTCTATCGTGCTATAATTGTTGTCCTTGTTTGTTGCTCTGCATATTTAAATTGGGACTACAGACGTATTTCGAGAGATCCCCCTGTACTGCATATTTAAATTAGGACTACGGACGTATTCCGGGAGATCCCCCTGTACTGCATATTTAAACTGCGACTACGAACGTATTCTGGGAGATCCCCCTGTACTGCATATTTAAATTGGGACTATGGACATATTCCAGGAGATCCCCCTGTACTGCATATTTAAATTAGGACTACAGACGTATTCCGGGAGATCCTCATGTACTGCATATTTAAACTGCGACTACAAACGTATTCTAGGAGATCCCCCTGTACTGCATATTTAAATTGGGACTACGGACATATTTCAGGAGATCCCCCTGTATTGCATATTTAAATTGGGACTACAGACGTATTCTGGGAGATCCTCCTGTATTGCATATTTATTTTGGGACTACGGACGTATTCAGGGAGATCCCCCAACAATGCATATTGTATTGGGACTACGGACGTATTCCGAGAGATCCTCTGTATTGTATGATAAATTCAGAACTACTGGACGGGATCCCGGTAGATCTTATTAAAGAAACTATGTTTGAAAGACATTTATTTGGAAAGTCATTTATCTGGAATAAAACTATGTTTGAAGTATATTTGAAAAGCATTTATCTTGAATAAAACTATGTTGAATTACATTTCTTTGGAATAGTATATTTGGAAAGCGTTTGTGTTGAAGAAAAACTATGTTTGAAGGACATTTTCTTTGAAAACGTATATTTGAAAAGCATTTATCTTGAAGCAAACTATGTTTGAGAGACATTTTTTGGGAAAGTATATTTCAAAGGAATTTTCTATTGAAAATGGTTTTTACCTTAAAGCTTTCAATATAAAAACTTGCGGGTGAAAGTTTACACTCGAAGATTTTGACAAATTTATTTGGATTTGTGACTAAGGCCTGATGTGGAGACTAATGCAGCGCTAAGTTACTACTTGCCCTTATTGTATTGTGATTTCCGGACTTGGGTTGTGTTCCCGTCCATCCTTCGGTGTATTATTTTTCTGATTCGTTGATGCTTACTGTTTTTCCTTCCTTATTGTAGTCGTTTTGTTGTTTGCCATATTGTGTAGATAATAGATAGAGGTTATGATTCCGTTATTTTCTGTACTTATGCTTGTTCTGTTTATTAGACCAGTTGGTGTCTTGACTAGTTCTCGTCACTATTTCACTGAGGTTAGTCTTGATACTTACAGGGCACTGCTGTGGTGTGCTCATACTACACTTCTGCACATTTTTGTGCAGATGCAGGTATTGATCGTTAGTAGTTATGTGGATTCTTGCTGGCAGACTTAGGGTAAACCTGTCATCGCATTCGCAAGCTTTGGAGTCACCTTCCTATTTTGTATTTACACTGTTATTACTTACTTCCAAACAATTATATTTAGAAGTTGTAGTAAACTCTGTAGAGCTTATGACTTGTACTACCAGATTTTGGGAAGATTGTCTTTGTATAAAGAATTATTTTTCATAAAATATTAGATTTTATTTATTATTGTTGCTATTCCATGAATGTTAGTCTTACCTAGTCCTTAAGACTAGTTTCCATCACGATACCCAACGGAGGGGAAATTTGGGTCGTGACAAGAGAGACCACTTATCTAGTACTAATCAGGTTAAGAGAAATCTATCCTTATGCTCCTATAAGGGTAATGAGGCAAGATGGGAGAAAGCAGGTTATACCTCGGGTTTCGAACATGGTCCAGTACAAAGCAGACTTCAAGGGGACCACCATTCCATTCAATGTTCGAGGCACAACATATGTGGAATCAAAAGATCATTGTGGAGAAAGATACAATCGAGCCAGACAGGTATCATGCCGGCCATGTGTACTTCTATCCATCATGGTTGGTAGATGATATAGCAGGGGATGTCAAGCCAGGGATTAATCTGAAAAATAGGGCTATTGACGACGTTGCTGAAGCACAAGTCAAATATAGGATGTTGCGCAAAAAGGTTTTCTAGTCTGAAGCCAGGAATTTGGAACAACATAAAGTGGACATGGAAGCAATCAATGAGTGGAAATAAATTGCTACTAAATCAACAGAGAGGTTGGAATATTTGGAGCAGTGGTTGATAGAGCTTGAGGGAAAGATGAGGAAAAGGATCTCGGACTGTCAGAATGCAGAGGGCAACAGAGGAGGGCATCTAGCAAGGGCCTATCTGTTGTTGGACATGCGCGACCTGGGGAACCTGTTTGATGGAGCCAAGAAGGACAAGCATGAAAAAGGTCTCTCTGGGACCAAATAGATTAGGAACAATGTTTTATTGCTTTGTAGACTTGTTTTAGACTTTGATTGTAATATGGCAAATGCCATTAGTAACATTTTCTCATTATTGTCGTTTTAGTAGAGATTTGGTTCATTTTTCACATTAATGAAATGACGCAGTTATTGGCATCCATTTTCTCCAAATCTATATGTCACTTAGGCCTACCTTGGGCACAACGAGGTCCCTCATATTAGGACGCGAGCAACACATGTTTAATATCACAAACATCCTTCTAATACTCCCTACTGACTTGGTTACCTTTTATTTTCTTTTCTTTTGTTTATTCCAATTCACTAAGGTTGGTTCGTGCATAATGGCATCATCAACATATCATACCAGATCCAGAGGTCCTCCACCTCCTCCTCCAAGTGATCCCAAAAACAAAGGAAAAGCCAAAATGGATGATATGAGCGGTATCAGAAAAGACAACGCTACTCGCGCAGAGAATGTTGAAACTTCAGATGGTCGGAGTACTCCGAAACAAAACGATTTGGTCTTACGGTTGGACAGAAAATACTGGAGTTACAAGGGAAGTTGAGTAGGTTCGGAACTTGGAAAACCTTTCCCTCACCCAACATCCCCGACATCAACCAACAAAACGCCCAAAACCCAGCACGTCCCCTGAACACACAAAACCAACACCCGCAAAATCCTCTCGCACCTCATCAATATGCCACACCTCCTCAAAATCCTAATCCTCCACCAATACCGACCCCTCCACAACATCATCACCATCCAACCCAGTATCCACAAACCACCACCTATCACACTCCTAAAAATGCACCACAATCTACCCCTGATCCCCAAAACTCAACCAACGACCACCACTATGCCCAAATTCCTGGAGTCCATCAAAGTAACCCCATATACGTGGAAACCTTACCCCACACTCCACAATAGACCCTGTATACACCGGAGTACGCCGACAAGGACCTACTCATCAATAACATGGTGGAGGAACTCAAGAAACTTACTGGCAGTCCAAAGTGTCGAAGGTGGTAAAGGCGTCGAGGGTTTAAATTATGAGGATTTGTGTATTTAGCCGGATGTAGAACTGCTAAAGGGTTACAAACCTCTTAAGTTCGAAATGCTCAACGGGACAGGTGATCCGAAGGTACATTTGAGAACGTATTTTGAAAAGCTTGTAGGGGTTGGCAAGGATGAAATAATCTGCATGAAGCTGTTCATGAGGAGCCTCACTGGAGACGCCCTGTCTTGGTACATCAGTAAAAACCTAAAGAAATGGGTTAATTGGGTGAGTATGGCATCAGAGTTTATGGATCGGTTCAGGTTTAATACGGAAAACGCGCCAGACGTTTTCTACATTCAGAATCTTAAGAAGAAGCCAACGAAAACTTTCCGCGAGTATGCTTACTTGGTGGAGGTCCGAAGCTTCAAAAGTAAGGTCAACACTGAAAAAAGAACAGATGAATAAGTTCTTTATCCGAGCTCAGGATCCGCAATACTACGAGAGACTGATGGTTATTGAAAACCATAAATTTTCTAACATCATAAAATTGGGAGAAAGAATAAAAGAAGGGATTAAGAGCGGAATGTTGACAAATTTTGAAGCGCTCCAGGCTACAAACAAAGCCTTGCAGTCAGGTGGAATTTCTAAAAAGAAAGAAGTAGGGGCAATGATGGTAGCCCAAGGTCCAAAGTCTCTTCTCACATACCAAACACCCCCACCCACACATCAGCCTTCACCTCCCAGATACCAACCTGCGGCCACTTACCATACGTATAACACCCAGCCAGCATACTACCATTCACCACCAGCCCGCTAAAACTACCAAAAACCTAGACCAAATTTTGACCGTAGACCACCCAGATAATACACCCCAATCGCTGAACCTATCGACCAATTGTACGAGGGACTGAAGGCTGCCAGTTATGTCACTCCCATTCCTACAGTTGCTATGGAAAATTCCTCTCAGTGGATTAATCCAAATAAGACATGTGCCTACTACTCGGGCATGAAAGGTCACACTATTAAAGAATGTCGCACTTTGAAGGATAAGATCCAGACATTGATTGACACCAAATTTATACAATCAAAAGAGGCTGCACCTAATGTTCGTAACAACCCTCTCCCGGATCACAGGGGCGAGGCGGTAAATGTGATAGAAACCGATGAAGAATGGGATCCGGAAGGGTCAATTAGACTCATTCGTGAAGGGGATGAGCCTAAAATACTTCCATTCACTCTCATACCTATCGTGGTACAAATTCAAGCACTGATTGAGGTCGAGATAGCCACACCAACTCCATTTGAGGTCGAAGTGACAACACCCTCAGCCGCGCCAACCTCGTTTGAGGTTGAAGTGACAACACCCTTCACCGTGATGGTAGCACCTACACCGTCCTTTAAGTCCAATGTTATAACCTGGGACTATGCTGCAGAAGCGAGAAGGAAAGCAAAAAGCGAAAATGGAACAAACAGGTGCAGCACAAGGCATGACCAGAACTGGTAGGGTTTATACGCCCGAACATTTGGGAGGGACAAGTAAAGAAGCCACTTCTAAGCCACCTGTCATTGAGACTGGCCCAGACGATCCCTGGAGAAAGGTGCAGGCGAGAGAATATTTTGTGGTTGATCATATGAACAAAACTCCTGCTCAAATATCTATTTTATCACTACTGCAAAACTCTAAGGCGCACAGGAATGCATTGATGAAAGTGTTGAATGAAGCCTATGTACCCAATAACATTACAAGTGGGTAGATAGCCAATATGGTAGGACAGGTACTTGAAAGCCACAAGATCACCTTTCACGAAAATGAAATGCCGCCGGAAGGACTGAGTCACAACAGGGCACTACATATCACAGTGCAGTATGATGACAAATTCATTGCCAGGGTCTTGATAGATGGGAGTTCAAGTCTCAACATATGTCCACTAACTACTTTGAAGAGGTTGGGTAAGGGTCTGCCTGAGATACGAGCAGGGAGTATGAACATGAAATCATTTGATGGGACCCAAAGGGCCACAATGGGGAGACCAACCTCTATTTACAGATGGGTACATCCTGGTTTGATGTTGAATTTCAAGTGTTAGACATATCCTCCACATACAATCTGTTATTGGCATGACCTTGGATACATGATGCTGGGGCCATAGCCTCTACTCTACACCACGCTGTGAAGTTCGAATGGAATCATCAGGATGTAATTATCCATGGGGACGGAAGTAATCCTATTTACACCAATCAAATTGTTCCAGTTGTTAAGAATAAAAGGAAGTTGGGTGGAGAAACATATCATATGCATCGAACGTGTCAACACAATTGAGAAAGATAAATGGTGGAGCAGCAAGATAGAAAGCATATTGGCATGGACAGGATATGAACCAGGAAAGGGTCTCGGTAAGAATCTTCAGCGTATCACTAAACCAATACAGCTAAAGCGTCACGGCACAACCTTTGGGCTTGGATATAAGTACACTTGGCAGGAGTATAACGATTGGTCGCCACCATGGAGTGATCCTTATTACCCTCTTGAGCAGTCGGTACCACAGTTGAGCCGGTGATTTCATCAAGCTGACATGATGTGGGGATCTGAAGAAGACGAAGTTCTAGCTGGCATAAGGAATTTGTTCTTGGAAGATTAAGATATGTACTGCAGTGCAATAGTTAAGGAGGAGGAGGAGGAAGGCCACGTCATTCAAACAGTAGAGAAGGGAGCTGTTCTCAAGAATTGGACTGCTACACCATCAAGGACCCATTGAGTTCCTAGCATCATTTACTTTGAAAACAATTTTATGCGTATTTTAAGGAATTTTAGTGTTTTGTTTTAATCATTTTGCTTTGAAATAATTGTTCGGATCATTAAAACTGCGTTTGTTTGACGTTTTAGTATTTATCAATGGTTTGTTGTTTTAGTATATATTATTATCCTTTACATTTTCCCTCTACAACATTATTATTACTTATCCTGATGAACCTACAACTGTGACATATAACGAGACAACGCAATATAAGGATAGTGATGCAGAGGAAATAGAAGAAGATATAATACCTGAGGAAATTGTCAAAGAAGTGAAATTTTTTTAGAACAAGCCTAAGTTCAATTTGGATGAAACCGAGATAGTCAATTTGGGATCCGAAACAGTCAAGGAAACTAGTGTAAGCATTCACCAGTCACCGTCAGAGAAAGAAGAGTACATTCATTTTCTGAAGGAATATGAGGATATTTTCGCATGGTCTTATGATGATATGACTAGTTTGAGCACATTTATAGTGGCTCATAAACCACATACCAACCCTATGTGTCCGCCTGTAAAGCAGAAGCTCAGAAAGTTCAAGCCCAATATGAGTCTGAAAATAAAAGAGGAAGTCACCAAGCATATCAAAGCTAAGGTTCTCAGAGTGGTTGAATATCCAACCTGGTTGGCTAATATTGTGCCAATTCCGAAGAAGGATGGGAAAGTCAGAGTATGTGTTGACTATCGAGATTTAAACATAGCAAGTCCTAAAGACGATTTCATGTTGCCCAATATACACATACTGATCGACAATTGTGCATGAACTTCAGTCTTTTGTAGGCTGCTTCGTGGGATATCATCAGATTTGGATGGATGAAGAAGATGCTGAGAAGACAGACTTTATTACGCCATGGGGGGTATACTTCTACAAAATGATGTCGTTTGGCCTTAAGAATGCTGGAGCCACTTATATGAGGGCCATGACAATCATTTTCCATGACATGACACACAAAGAGATAGAAGTGTACGTGGATGACGTCATCATCAAATCCAAGAAGGGTACAAATCACATAGCAGACCTGAGGAAGTTCTTTGATTGGCTTCGAAGGTATAATTTGAAACTGAACCTCGCAAAATGTGCATTTGGGGTCCCTTCTAAAAAGTTGTTAGGATTCATCGTCAGCCGCCGAGGAATTGAGTTGGACCCGTCAAAGGTCAAGGCTATCCAGGATTTTCCACCTTCAAGGAACAAGAAAGATGTGATGATCTTCTTAGGGCGTCTCAACTACATCAGCCGTTTCATAACACAATCAATTGTGATCTGTGAACCGATTTTCAAAATGTTAAAGAAGGATGCTGCAATAAGTTGGACTGAATAATGTCAGAAATCTTTTGAAAAAATCAAGGAATATTTGTACACACCACCAGTCCTGGTCTCGATGGAACCTGGGAGACCTCTGCTACTCTATTTGTCCATACTAGATAGGGCTTTCGGTTGTGTCTTGGGATAACACGATGAGACAGGAAGAAAAGAGCAGGACATATACTATTTAAGTCAGAAGTTCATACCTTATGAAGCACGATATTCTTTGCTGGAACACACCTGCTGTGCTCTGACATGGATAGATCAAAAGTTGAGGCACTACTTCTGTCCCTACACCACATATCTCATATCAAAGATGGATCCTCTAAAATACATTTTTCAGAAACCCATGCCTATGGGGAAGTTGGCAAAATGGCAGATACTATTGAGTGAATTTGACATCATCTATGTAACTCAGAAGGTGGTCAAGGGACAAGCATTAGCGGATTATCTAAAATCCTGTCGGAGGAGAATACGAACCGCTAAAAACGTATTTTCCCGATGAAGAAGTATCATTTGTAGGGAAGATATCACCGAAACCTACGACGGTTGGAGAAAGTTCTTCGATGGGGCTGCAAATTTCAAAGGAGAGGGTATTGGAGCTGTTTTGGTATCAGAGACAGGTCAACACTATCTGGTCTCCGTGAAACTCAGATTTCTGTGTACCAACAATATGGCGGAATATGAGGCTGAATCTTGAGGCTCAATTTGGCCATTGACATGAACTTTCAAGAATTGCTGGTAATTGGTGATTCAGACCTTTTGGTACATCAGGTTCTAGGGGAGTGGGCTACAAAGAATACCAAAATATTATCATATATGTACTATGTGCAAGAGTTGATGAAGAGATTCACAAAGATAGAGTTCAAACATATTTGGAGAATCCAGAATGAGTTCGCAGATGCATTGGCCACTCTATCTTCCATGATACAACACCAAGAAAATAATTTCATCGACCTTATTCCAGTAGGGATCCATAGTCAGCCAGCTTATTGTGCTCATGTTGAAGAACAAACAGATGGAATTTGTGGTTTCATGACATCAAAGAATACTTGGTAAAAGGAGAGTACCCGCAACATGCAAATCATACTCAGAAACGCACACTCCGAACATTGTCCAACCATTTCTTCCAAAGTGGAGAAATTCTATACAGAAGGACTCCAAATCTAGGATTATTACTGTATGTTGACACCAAGGAAGCCTCCAAATTGCTCGAAGAGTTACATGCCAGAACTTGCGGACCACACATGAACGGTTTTGTTTTAGCTAAGAAGATATTAAGAGCACGATATTTTTGGATGGATATGGAAACGTACTGCATCGGGTATGTCCAAAAGTTTCATCAATGCCAAGTACATGCAGATATGATATGAGTGCCACCAAACGAACTCAATGCAACAAGTGCACCTTGGACTTTCTCCGCTTGGGGGATGGATGTCATTGGTCCAATCGAACCTGCCGCTTTGAATGGGCACAAATTCATTCTAGTGGCCATAGACTACTTCACAAAATGGATCGAAGCTGCATCTTACAAAGTTGTAACTAAGAAAGTCGACGCAGATTTTGTCAGGGATTGTATTGTTTGCCAGTTCGAGGTACTAGAATCCATCATCACTAACAACGCCGCTAATCTTAACAGTGATTTAATGAAATCTATGTGTGAAACCTTCAATATCAATCATGATAATTCCATAGCATACATACCTCAAACGAATGGAGCCGTGGAGCCCGCCAACAAAACCATCAAGAAAATATTGAGAAAAATGGTAGACAATCACAAACAATGGCACGAGAAGTTACCATTTTACTTATTGGGATATCGTACCACAGTTCGACACATCAACCGGGGCAACTCCCTACTTGCTGGTCTACGGTACTGAAGTTGTCATTCCCGCGGAAGTCGAAATTCCTCCTTTAAGAATCATACAAGAAACTAAACTCAGTGATGCAGAATGGATACGAAGTCGCTATGAACTATTTGCTCTCATTGAAGGGAAATGAATGAATGCAGTATGCCATAGTCAAATTTACCAGAACAGAATGCCCAGAGCTTTCAACCAAAGGGTCAGACTTAGATAGTTCACACCGGGGCAACTGGTGGTGAAGCGGATCTTCCAAGCATCAGGATGAAGCCAAAGGTAAATTTTCACCTAATTGGAAGAGACCCTACATGGTTCACAGAGTACTAACAGGAGAAGCACTCATACTTGCAGAAATGGACGGAGAAATTTGGCCAAAACCTATCAACTCAAACACATTCAAGAGATACTATGTTTAGATTGTTTACATTTCTTCATCTGATGTAACTGAACTACGCTTGACCCGATTCCCGTTTAAGAGGGGATACATAGGCCCCTGTGGGTTCAGTCACATCTCAATAAAATCTTCATTTTTACCATGATCAGAAACTGGGGCAGAAGTTTGAGGACCCTCAAAATTCCGGAGCAAATCCTGCCAACTTCGTCATATGCAGAACAGTCAAAGAATTGCTTATTAAACTGGGGCAGAATTTTGAGGAGGACCCTCAAAATTCTAATGCAAGGAAGTCGCAATGTCTGTAAAAGTGTCACATTTATTGGTTCATCTAACTTACTTGATATTGCATACTGTTATATTTTAATTAGCTACATTCATCAAATGCACGTATATTTTCTCGAAAAGTTTATTTTTATAAACAGCTAGATGCTACCCAGGGTAACTCGAACGAGACAGGAACAAAAGCAAAGCAAGCAAGCGAAGGCACAAACGAACCTTCCCCGCAAAAATCATGATTTTTCTTTGGATGCAGGCACGAGGAACATTCTCAAATATGTACACACATAAAAAATCACTATATTCATAACAACAAAGTTTCCAAATGCAAACACGTCTCCAGCTAAGAAATACTCTGCTATCACTCATTGCCCTTTCTTTGCATGAGACTAAACACTGTCTCCAAAATTGCATGAGACTAAGCATTGTCTCTCCTTTGCATGAGTCTAAGCATCGCCTCCCTAATTGCATGAGACTAAGCATTGTCTCTTCTTTGCATGTGGCTAAGCATTGGCTCCCTAATTGTATAAGGCTAAGCATTACCTTTCTTTGCATGAGACTAAGCATTGTATCCTCTTCTGGCATGAGGCTACGCATTGCCTCCCTAATTGCATAAGGCTAAGCATTGCCTTTCTTGCATGAGATTAAGAATTATCTCCCTAATTGCATAAGGCTAAGAATTACCTTTATTTACATGAGACTAAGCATTGTCTCCTAATTGCATGAGACTAAACATTGTCTCCTCTTCTTGCATAAGGCTAAGCATTGCCTCCCTAATTGCATAAGGTTAAGCATTGCCTTTCCTTGCATAGGACTAAGAACTGTCTCCCTAATTGCATAAGGCTAAGCATTGCCTTTCTTTACATGGCACTAAGCATTGTCTCCTAATTACATGAGACTAAACACTGTCTCTTCTTCTTGCATGAGGCTAAGCATTGCCTCCCTAATTGCATAAGGCTAAGCATTGCCTTTCCTTGTATGAGACTAAGCACTGTCTTCCTAATTGCATAAGCCTAAGCATTGCCTTTCTTTACATGAGACTAAGCATTGTCTCCTAATTGCATGAGACTAAACACCGTCTCCTCTTCTTGCATGAGGCCAAGCATTGCCTCCCTTATTGCATAAGGCTAAGCATTGCCTTTCTTTGCATGAGACTAAGCATTGTCTCCTAATTGCATGATACTAAGCATTGTCTCCTCTTCTTGCATGAGGCTAAGAATTGCCTCCCTAATGGCATAAGGCTAAGCTCGACCTTTCCGTGCATCGAGACTAAGCATCGTCTCCTCTTGCATCAGGCTAAGTACTGCCTCTTCAATTGTCTAAGGCTAACATCACCTTATCCTTGCATAATACCAAATGCTACCTCTAGTATGCTATTTAAAATCTAGCACTATTTTCTATTTTCCCGAGGCTAAGCACTGCCCCAATCTTACACAAAACTAAGGTATGTCTTGTTTCGCTTCGCACATGACCAAGTATCATATCTTGGCATCTCATGGGCAGAAACATCGCCATTTTTTCCAAAAGCGTCATAAGCCCGAAGGCATCATCCTTATAGCTGGGAGACACCATGCCATGGCCTGAGGATCTCCCAATACTGCACATCATTATTCAAAGGAATCATGGTTCAGAGGCATCATTTTCATGGCTCGAGAACACCATTTCATCGCATGCGAATCCTTTATCACGCAGATTCATCTGATACTATTATGCCCAAAAGAACCCTTTCCAAAACATACAACCATTCCTATAACAACTCCATCGGTTCAGTTCACCTATGGATCCAGAACTACATACGACCTGATTCCCGTAACACCAGGGATATGTAGGCAACTCAGGAACCAGGGTTCGGCCCACATTTTTTAAATCACCCCATTTAGTCAAAATCGTTCATCATTTCTTTACCCGGCAACTCTGCAACTCTTTCATCACTCTCGGGTAAAGATAGGCAGCTATTGATACCTAAATTTACCCTCATATTTTTAAAATACATATATATACTTTCAAAATAGCATGTTTGCATCATTATTTAGTTTACAAACCTATACAATCATTTTCTATAATATTCCATTAATTTCTTTTTAACTATTTAATTCGCTATTGCACCATACTGTTCACCTAGAAAACATGCCTATATGAGCTAAATGTAAAAAAAATCGATTCAAATCGCCAATCTTTAGAAATCCTGCCTATAGGTTATTACTACTCACTCTAAAGTACTGATATTAGACTCTTCAAACGATGTTTATTGCTTAGCCACGGCACTATTAGAAAGCACAAGTAATTCTGAGCATTTGCATTAACTTTTACTATCCCTTACTGTGTAAACCCCTTAGAGATCATGACTATATATTTATTAACTTATAATCTGTAACCTCAATAAGCAACTTAGGAGTATCAAATACTCACAAACTGGTAATTTAGAAATCAAAGGTCTAAAGTGGCACCCCAGATCTGAAACTCCCTGTATATTTGGATCTGATCATATAGAAGCCATGTTTATAGAGCTTAACGACTTCAATCTCCCTCAATTCTGAAACTACCTAATGCCTAACGTATAAATCTGTTTGCGTGCATTTGTTGTCTAATTGCGGAGGCTAACTTGAACCTTTAACTGTATTTAATTGCAGTCTTATTTGTTTTGAATTGTCGCCTAGTCTTGACATTTTCTGAGAAGCCTAAGTCAAGTCTAGAACCACCAAAAGTAGAGGTTTAATGCCTCCTGGACCATAGGTATGGGATGGGTAGTGCACGCATAAGGCACGATTTAGAATCAACTAGTGCGCTTTAGATAACAACTTAAAGATAGTAATCGGGTAGCAGGAGATGATAGTCTGTGCCCGCTGAATAATACGAGTAACACCCCATCTTGAGAGAGTTATGAAGAATTATTTATGTTGCACGGGGTGATCCTTAAGTCTAAAAAACTTAGGACCCCCTCCCCCATCTTATTCCTATTTACCTTTGAATCAAGTGTTTGTATTTACTCAAAGTCTTTTGATCATAAAATTTCCCAAACTTCTTGCTTTTCTCTGTCTTTGTTTATCTGACTAATTCATATAATAAAAGTTCGGTCGGGACCCACAATTGTGGACCTCGAAGAGTGCCTAACACCTTCTCTTCGAGGTAATTTCGAGCCCTTACCCGATTTCTAGTGATGCAAACTAATCAAACCTGAGTCATATGAAAATAGGTTTCCTAATGCACCTTAAACCGTTAGGTGGCGACTCTTCTCTTTTAATACTTCCTTAAAAGAGTTGTCACATGTCGAAACCCGATTTCGCGAGAAAAAAAGGGCGCGACAGGTAGCAGAAGGAAATGTATCTCTATGCACGTATCTCAGGTACGCATGTCAAATGAAGTGCCGCTCAATGATAAACTCATGTACTCATACTCTTAGAATACTCAATCTCACTATCTCACGTTCTCTCTTGCCGTGATCCATATTCAGCACACTCAATCACTCAGCATTATATAATACTTGTTGCGGCGTGTAACCCGATCCACATATATTTAGTCATAAGGCTTGTTGCGGGATGCAACCCGATCCATATATAAGTAGCCATAAGCTTGTTGCGGCGTGTAACCCGATCCATATATAAATATCCCTAAGTGTTGTTGCAGCGTGCAACCCAATCCATATACATATATATAATCAGTTGAGCTCACTGGGGTGTGCAGACTCCGGAGGGGCTCCTTCATCCCAAGCACTATACCGCTGCGGCGTGCAGCCCGATCCCATAAAATGTAACCAATATAATGCTGCGACGTGCAGCTTGATCCCAAAATATCACTCTCACTCAGGCCTGTGGCCTCACTCAACCATCAATCTCTCTAGTCTCACTCACGGGCTCACAGTGTCATGAAACTAGCCTGACAATAATGATATGATGTATCAATAAATTACAACTGAGACTGAGATATGATATGAATGCATGAATATGACTGAGTACGAAATATCAATGAAATCAGTGAGATTATAGCAAGAAATGACCACTACGGGTCCTAACAATATCAGCATAAAGCCTAAACATGATATCTAGCATGATTGATAACTCAGTTACTTAATCACATTGTGAAAATATAGATATCAACAAAATAGGGCCACTATACAGTGCCATGGAGACAACGGAGTCACAATTCATAGGGTGCCCTCACACACCCGTCACCTTAATACCAATCACACAACACATAATTCGGAGTTTTATACCCTCACCACTAAGTTTACAAGAGTTACTTACCTCTAACAAGAAAATTCCAGTACCGAGCAAGCCAAGCGATGCTCCACGAATGCCATCAAACATTCCAACCTTTGAATGGCTCGAAACTAACCAAAAACAACTCAAATACATCAAACAATGCTAAAGGAACCAATCCCAATCGAAAAATGTCGAATCTTTAATCAAAAGCCAAAAATCAGCAAAAAAGCTCAACCTGGGCCTGCACCTGGGAACCCGACAAAACTCACAAAATCCGTCAACCCATTCAATTACGAGTTCCACCATACCAGTTTCACCCAAATCCGACTCCGAATCAATGTTCAAAACTCAAAATTTCATATTATCAAACTTTAGGCCAAAACTCCTAATTTCCTCTTTAAAAATTCACCAACCAAAGATGTAATCGAAGATAGATTCATTAAATATAACCAAAACTGAGTAGATAACACTTACCCAAATTCATATGGTGAAAATCACCTCGAAAATTGCCCAATTTCGAGCTCCCCAACTCAAAATATGTTAAATGAACAAAACCATCATTTTATCATTGTTCTGCCTCGTTTTTTGTGCCAAAGAACTCAAAACTCACTTTTGATGCCTCCAATGGATTCCTTGTAAAATTCGAGTCAAGTTAGGCTCTTGAATCACTCCATTTGACCTTATATTGACGGAGATATGTTGGTTTTAATATTTGAATATAGTGCAGATTTTTAAATACGAAACCAGTGGCGATTTCGTAACTAATCAGAAAAATATGGCAACCCAATTCTTAGTAAAATGACCATAAATCCTCATACGATGTCCAAATTCGGCGATTATTTTTGTTATGGCTCCATAATCATGATACGGACCTAATGCTTCAATAAGAACAGAAATTGGAACTCATTTTCTTTATATAGTAATATTTATGCTTCAAGAAACGACGTCGAAACATAAAGAAAATGAGCGCAACACAACCCAAATCTATCCGAAACTCACCTGAGCCCCTCGAGACCCAGTTCGAACATGCCAACAAGTCCCATAAAATAACACGGACCTACTTGAGGCCTCAATCACACATAACAATATTGAAACAATGAATCTCACCCCAAATCAAACTTAATGAACTTTTTCAAACCTTCAAATTCCAATTTTTTCCAATTAGTGTCGAATTTTTCTAGAAATATCCAATTGCAAATCCGGGCATATTCCCGAGTCCAAAATTACCATCCGGACCTAACGGAACCATCGACACTCCAATCCAAGATCAAATGCTAAAAAGTCCAACTTGGTCAACTCTTCCAACTTAAAGCTTCAATCATGGAGTTCATTCTTCCAAATCGATTCCGTACAACCTGAAAACCAAAATCGACGATTCACAGAAGTCATAATACATCATACGGAGCTACTCATGCCCGTAAACTACCGAACGATATCCAAATGCTCAAAATGGTCGGTCGGGTCATTACATTCTCCCCCACTTAAACATACATTCGTCCTCGAACGTGCCAAGAGTTGTTCCCAAAACCATCAAACTGCCGTATAACCTTACCATGTACATACTCGGGGGTGATCCCACATCTCCCTATCCCATATAGGTCCGATAACACAACATAACTGAAATTTTCTCAATTAAACCATGCTCACAAGCCTTAGAATCCAATTTCCAATCATCCGGAATTTCTGATAAGATCTGAAGTCCTGCAACCTACACATTGTATAAGTCTGAACAAATTGTATCAAGCCATAACCATAATCCAAGACACAATCACATGATATACGTCATAAATCAAATACTCATAGAAATAATCTCTAATCACCATAGTTGTATAAAAATAAATCTGGTACTAGTAATAAACCTCATATCAAACAAAACCTCACTCTAAAACCTTTGTACACTGCCGATGATGAAAGAAACACGCAGAACTCATAACCCTTTATCAGATCAACAAGTCTTGGAGGTCCATCTCCTTCGACAAGAACTACAACCAAATACTAGGCGATCAACAACATTATCCTTCCAAATATACCGAAATCAGATCCGATAGCACCCATTCTAGGTTTGATGACCTCATCTCATCCAACACAACCACTCTAGTGACATGCCACATCAATACAATCTAAAGCCACAACCCGTGCAATCTGCGCACCAATAAGTAACAAGCCAAGTGTACTCAAACATAGAAAATGACTCAAACGAGAGAACCGTCCTGCAAGCTCAACAAGTACCGCCACAAAGAGATGATAAAAACCCATCACGCACCGTAGAACCATAACACACGAATCAAACACAAGGGATCACATCTCAATACAACTCTGGTGCATTGTGTGACCCCATCAAAACAATGGTCCATATGAAATACCTCAAGCCACCCTGCTCAAAATCAATAACCACGCGCAACTCGACATCAAGTACCCAAGGTGCATGACCATAACCATGGAGAAGCAAATGACATAATTCCACACAAAACCGAAAGAACATAACTCATGAGCAATCAATCATGCATCACCCAAATACCCATCTCGCCAAAATTCCGCTATAAAGCCCCAATAAAACCACACCATGTGTGCATATAACCAACGAATCACAACCACTCGTAGCATAGAAGAGTAACTCACAGAACATATCAGAACACGAATAAGCTCAACAACCACCTATTGGCACATCCCTCAACAACAGCAGTATGGAACCAACCAATCCGACCCAATGTAGAGTACACATCCTCATTGGGCCTACCAATGGGCCCCCAAATCAACTCCGGTCATCCCCGAAGGGAAAAATAGCCCTCCAAAAGTCCACAACGACCTAACCATAACACATACTATCATCTGGCTAGTTTTGGCCACATCTTCACAATCTACAACCACGAAACAACCTACCTCTGAGAACTCCAGTCTCCAAATCCATAGAACACACGAATCACCATATCTGATCCCAACTCTACCGCCCAAATGCCTAACACATCTCTCATGAACAATCATCCCACGAGGAATACTTCTCTAATTCTTTTGTGCCACATAGAAATATGTGAATTTCAGTAGTCGATCAACCAGGAGAGTACCCGCAATACAAATGAAGCATCTGTACATCAAAACACAATGTGCCTTCTGAAATGTACTCTCCTCAAGCAATACCAAATAGTAATACCATTCACCTAGTCATCTGAAACCGTCCATATTGTTCACGATTCACGACCTCCCCATCAAAACTGATTTGTGACCTTGCACATTCAAAACTCAATCCCACACAGCACACCGCATCTATCATACCATCATATGAAAAGTACGAGAATCTCATAATCAACTCTGAGTCACAGGCACAATACATACCCGATCAGTTAGAAACCTTCCATTTGATCCCATCCAGGAGAAAATCACAATACGCAACATTCTCCTCACGCCGGTAGGAAAGATCCATCTCAAATCGTGGTAGAAATTACCGAAAACTCTTCGAAACCCATTTGCACATAACGAATCAATCATAACTGAATCTCTCTAACTCAACCAGGCCACGCAAGTTATCAAAACCTAAGAGCATTGCCACAAAACACCTGTAGAGAATCACCACATCATAAGTACCCAAAGAATCGATCATATCCATCACCGTGCTGATCCAACCTACTACCAAGTTGTCATATTTCTACGAGTTCCTTCCGAATTACACTCAAGGTGATACTTACCCTTGCCAGAACATCACGAACCTTACACAAAGCTCGCCATAAGAAATCCTAGCATTAAACCACACCGCCCTAAGGCTTATAAGCCGTTGTATTCCGTCTTAAGCACCCCAAAAGTACCACAACTGAGACACCCACTCTGAAAAGACCTTCTGTGAACCTAAAGTTGTTAACTTCACCTTCCTGACACTGAAATGTGTAATCCATAATAATATAGAAATACCTCTAGCCTCGATGCCATCCAATGTAAATGTAAGATACTAGCCATATACAAATACGAAAAATTCTCAATTGCCACATATTAATCTTTATTAGAAATCTTTCGAAAGTCATCTACCTAGCTCAAATCTCAATTGCACTGTCCAAACGGGCAGAACGACTTGTTCCCTATTAGCATAACACCCAAAGAAGTAACCCCGCCTTAACGAAACCGAGTAAATTTCCACACCATGTTTACTACATCCTTCACGAGTAACAACACAACCATTCCATGATTCACATATACCCATAGAGTGTAATACAACCCGCATCCTGAAATTCCCTCACTCGAGTCATCCTCAATCTCAACCTCTGCAGGTCCAAGCCGATTCACAAGTATGCCTCAGACCCAAACCAATACAATACATAACCATGCAATCAAATCGTCGATAGCAGACTCCCCCACTTGCCTCAAAGCCATAGATCAAAACACTTGATAACTCACAATGCACATACTTTATTACTGTCATAATACCGTGTGCGAGGTTCATCTAAATCCTTCATAAACTCATGTAACACAAACCACATAATACCTCAAATCATCTGCTAAGCTCGCATTCGTCCTTGTGACGGTCATGTCAACTGTTACAACCGATCCAAACTCAAGTCGCACTATTATAACCCACTGGTAGAAAAGAAAGCCTCCACACAACATCACAAGGGTCATACATCCGTAGATTACCCCGTAGATTATAACCTACCTACTTAGCCTCACCTCAACTGATATCTCTATATACCCTTGCACAACCACGACTACTACGCAATCACTTAATCTTCCTGAGTCTGAACTCATCAATAAGACATGAAAATCTAATTCATTCCACAATTAAGCAACATGAAATGTCCTTCAATGCACTCATAACTCAAGACTATACGTCACATAAAGACAGAAATCAAGCACCCAATAGTCCTTTTTCATCTCAAGAAAACTCTTCTCATTACATTTAATCCATATGAACACATCCCATAGTCACATCATACTCATCATATAGCCATCCAACCACTCCTCGAGCCACAAATTCCACTAATAGGGACAGTACCGGACTTATAAGTGAAAAAGCACGTGCTCACACAACCAAACTCTCTGTGCTCATGCTACAGTCAAAACCCGGCCTCAAGTCCTCCAGACTGTCCCATAATCAATATACTGAAATCAAATCTCCCACCTCATCCATGGAATCATAAGCCGTTAATGCACAGTTGATATTGAGCACTCATATGCGCATACGAATGCGTGGAAGGAATTCAAGAGTTACGCTTCAAGACGAATCAATGCGCGCACGATAAGGAAAGAAAGATGGGAAGCATATCCTAAATGTCCTGTAGCCTCTCGAAGATAGGTATGGACGTCATCATACCGATGTGCAAGACTCTACTAGACACTTGCTCATGACTTATAGAACCTACGAACCTAGAGCTCTGATACCAACTTGTCACGACCCCAAGTCCACTAGTCGTGATGGAACCTAACTCAACCTGCTAGGTAAGCCAACTAATATCTATCCAATTCCAATAATATTAACAAGGCAATTAAACAAAAGTAATTTACTGAATCTTATACACTTCCCAAGTACTGGTAGTACAAATCATGAGCTTCTAAGAATAGAGTTTACAAAGCTAATAGGAAGTAAATACATATTCTGTTTGAAAAGTACATAAACATAGTTCTATGAATCTAAGGCTACCATGAACAAGAGGCAGCTACAATAGGGATGCAGTTACATCTTCAATCCCAGCTCCTGTCAATCACATCAACATCATCAGTCAACATCTGCACGCAAGGTGCATAAGTATAGCATGAGTACAACCGACCCCATGTACTCAGTAAGTAACAAAACTAACCTTAGGTTGAAGGTAGTGACGAGCTAACACAAAGGTCGGGTCCAATACCAATATTCTACAATAGTTCATGACGACATAATACAAGTAATAAAATAAATATCTTAGAAATAAAATGTTTAACTCGTTCACAGTTCAAAAAAATAGGCATGCTTTTCAAGTATCTCGGTAAAAACCCAAATCATTTACTGAAATTTTCCAAAAATACAAGTAAGTTTGAGAAACTGTGATTTTTCCCAAAAATCTTTTCAACAATAAGTAAGATGTTTCATTTTCAGATAGCATGAGGAAAGTACATCTCTATGCCTACATGTCAAGATACAAGTAAAATCATAGATGTCACCAAATCGAGTAGCAGAAGGAAATGCATCTTCATGCACGTATCTCAGGTATGCATGTCAAATGAAGTGTCGCTCAATGATAAACTCATGTACTCACACTCTCACAATACTCAATCTCACTATCTCGCATTCTCTCTTACCTTGCTCCATACTCAGCACACTCAATCACTCAGCACTATACAATCCTCGTTGCGGCATGCAACCCGATCCACATATATATAGCCATAAGGCTTGTTGCGGCGTGCAACCCGATCCATATATAAATAGACATAAGGCTTGTTGCGGCGTGCAACCCGATCCATATATAAATAACCATAAGGCTTGTTTCGGCGTGCAACCCAATCCATATATATATAGCCATAACGCTTATTGCAAGGTGCAACCCGATCTATATATAAATATCCATAATGCTTGTTGCGGTGTGCAATCGATCCATATACATATATATAATCGATTGTTTTCACTGGGGGTGTGCAGACTATGGAGGGGATCCTTCAGCTCTAGCGCTATACCACTGTGGCATGCAGCCCGATCCCACAAAATGTAACCAATATAATGTTGCGGCGTGCAGCCCGATCCAAAAATATCACTCTCAGTCAGGCCTGTGGCCTCACTCAATCATCAATCTCTCCAGTCTCACTCACGGGCTAACAATGTCATGAAACTAGACTGACAACAATGATATGATGTATCAATAAATAACAACTGAAACTGAGATATGATATGGATGCATGAATATGACTGAGTATGAAATATCAATGAAATCAGTGAGATGACAACAAGAAACGACCACTATGAGTCCTAACATGATATCTAGCATGATCGATAGCTCAGTTACTTTATCACATGGTGAAAACACAGATATCAAAAAAATAGGGCCACTATACAGTTCCACGGAGAAAATGAAGTCACAATTCACAGGATGCACGCTCACACACCCGTCACCTAGCATGCACGTCACCTCAATACCAATCACACAACACGTAATTCGGGGTTTTATACACTCACCACTATGTTCAGAAGAGTGACTTACCTCTAACAAGCAAATTCCAGTAACGAGCAAGCCAAGCGATGCTCCACGAATGCCATCAAACATTCCGACCTTCGAATGGCTCAAAACTAACCAAAAATAACTCAAATACATCAAACAATGCTAAAGGAACCAATCCCAATCGAAAAATGTCGAATCTTTAATCAAAAGCCCAAAATCGGCCAAAAAGCTCAACTCGGGCCCGCACCTGGGAACCCAAAAAACTCACAAAATCCATCAACCCATTCAATTATGAGTCCAACCATACTAGTTTCACTCAAATCCGACTCTGGATTGATGTTCAAAACTCAAAATTTCATATTATGAAACTTTAGGCCAAAACTCCCAATTTCCTCTTTAAAAATTCATCAACTAAAGCTAAAATCGAAGATAGATTCACGAAATATAACCAAAACCGAGTAGAGAACACTTACCCCAATTCATATGGTGAAAATCACCTTGAAAATTGCCCAATTCCGAGCTTCCCAACTCAAAACATGTTAAATGAACAAAACCCTCATTTTAACACTATTCTGCCTCATTTTTTGTGCCAAAAGATCTCGAAACTCTGTTTTGATTCCTCCAAGGGATTTCTTGTGAAATTCTAGTCAAGTTAGGCTCTGGAATTACTCCTTTTGACCTTGTATTGAAGGTAGGGGTGGGCATCGGCCGGTTCAGTTCGGTTATGAATATTATTGGTTTAGCATATCGGTTATCGGTTTACAAATTTGATAAACCGATAACCGAACTGATAAGATATCGGTTATCAGGTATCGGTTAGTCGGTTAATGATCATTATTAGTTTGGTTATCGGTTTACCTAATAAGATAACCCAATCTATAGTTAAGCAAAAAAGAGAAGACAATTCATTGGAGTTAAGCAAAAAAGAGAAGAATTCACATATAGTATACTGCAGCAATTCCCACAAAATGTTCTAAGGCATTAGCTGCCTCCTTCGATATGATAACAACAATAGTTGATTTAGAATTTTTATATCACACAATACCTGCACTTCCAAAAGCGTTGAAGCTCTCAAACATAAGGAGATATGTTGGTTTCAATATTTGGAAATAGTGCAGATTTCTAAATACGAAATCAGTGGTAATTTCGTAATTAATCTGAAAAATCTGGCAGCCCAATTCTTAGTAAAATGACCATAAACTCCTCATACGATGTCCAAATTCGAATATTCCTTTTGCTATGGCTCCGTAATTACGATACGGATCTAATGCTTCAGTAATAACAAAAACTGGGGCTCATTTTCTTAATGTAGTACCATTTATGCTTGAAGAAATGACGTTGAAACATAAAAAAACGAGCGCAACACAACGCAAACCTATCCGAAACTCACCCGAGCCTCTCAGGACCCCGTTCGAACATGCCAACAAGTCCCATAAAATAAAACAGACCTACTCTAGGCGTCAAATAATGCATAACAACATTAAAACGATGAGCGCACCCCAAATCAAACTTAATGAACTTTTCCAAACCTTCAAATTCTAATTTTTGCCAATTATGCCGAATCTTTTTAGAAATATCCACATGCAAATCCGGGCATACGTCCGAGTCCAAATTTACCATACGGACCTAACGAAACCATCAAAACTCCAATCCGAGGTCAAATGCTAAAAAGTCCAACTTGGTCAACTCCTCCAGCTTAAAGCTTCAATCATGGAGTTCATTCTTCCAAATCGATTATGTACAACCTAAAAACCAAAACTGACGATTCACACAAGTCATAATACATCATATGGAGCTACTCATTGCCATAAACTACCGAACGAAGTCCAAATGCTCAAAACGACCGATCGGGTTGATACATGGCTAAACCTAAGTGCAATCCAGATGAATGGGGCACTATCATCCTGTGAAGGCACGCCAGTAAACAAAGTAGTGGAAAATGTTTTTAATAGAGCCAAAAACCAATGGAATAATACAATCGAAGGAGGTTACCAGACCACAACCGGTGCATGCAGAGCCACCATCACTGGGAAAACCATGGGTCAATCTGTTTGCAAGTAATAGATCTTCAGAAAATGGTATGACACTCTCTTATATTCCGCCATAGATTATTGATAGTAAAATTGTGGTGAAACTGGATAAGGATGAAATTGACAATCAAACTAAAAAGTGGAAGTGTGCCCTAATTGTCTATGTAATTGGGAATACACATGGTTATAAATTCATGCAGAGATACATAGCTAAAAATTGGAGTTGAGTGACTGCTCCAGATATGTTTCTTCATTAGGAAGAGTATTACATTGTTAAATTTCATACACTTCATGATGTGAAGGATATTCTATATGGAGGGCTATACACAATTAATGGTAGACCAATGATCTTAAAACAATGATCCCCTGAATTTAACCTTACGGTTGAATTCTTGACTGAAATTCCATTATGGATCACACTATCAAAGTTGCCAATGAGTTGCCGGGGAAATAAGGCTCTAAGTAAAATGGCAAGAGCCATAGGAAAGCCATTTTTGCTGATGAATGCACAACAAAGCAGACACACATATCCTATGCAAGAATTCTGGTAGAGGCAAATGTCACTAAAAGGCTTCCAACGGAGTTGTCACTACAAGATCCATCTGGAAGAATGTTCCAACAACATGTGATATATGAATGGAAACCACACTATTGTGCTGAGTATATGAAGATTGGTCATGATTGTGAACTGACTAAACGAGAAAACAAAGAAGAGCAACCTAAATAAAGGAAAAGACAGGGTAAAGTCACTACAAGGTGGCAAGTTAAAGGGCAGGGACAACAATCTTTAGTTGAGCAGAACAATGCCTCAACCAAAGCACAAGCACATGAGCAACCTACTATGACAACAACTAATGAGCCTAGTGTGAAATCTTCAACAACAAAGGACAAAGAAAAAGAAAAAGAAAGCCAAAATCAAGGACTGGATACAAAATGGCCAGCACTGACTAGTAACAAGAAAAATGTACATAGGACAACTGCAGTAACAACTCATAATGGATTTCAAATCCTGCAGAGAGAAGATGAGAGAGTTGAGAATCCTATGCCTCCTGATAGAGGAGGTGGAGATACACTGCAACAATGACTTGGTTGATTTGGAACATTAGGGGTTTGAATAAGCGATATAAGCAAAAAGAAATAAAGTAGTAAATAAAGGAAAAACACATAAAATTTAGTTGTTCTAGTAGAAACAAAGGTGAAAGAAGCTAAAGCAGAAAGGGTGATGAAACGATATCCAAGGTAATATGTTGCAAATATATGGCTAATTTCTAATTAACATGAATTAAACTTTACTAATATAATAACAACAATAATTATATTTTAACTGTGAAACTGGGCAACTCTGCAACGCATAACATATTAAAGTACTTATAAGATTTTGGAAGTTTATATAATGCACGCTAGCTCGTCCTAATTTAAAGCACTTACCACATTCTCTATTATCTGATCTTCGAGATTAGGTGGGAGACATGGACATGTCAAACTTCTTACTCTTGCATCACTTGGCCAAAGACCATGGATGAATAATTGTTCCGGAATACCAGGTTTGCAATGAGTTTTCCCTGATTGCAATTGCATGTCACAGAATGTTGGGGTCAATGCAGTACGTATTCCATAAAATGGTAACTTGCTTGACACCTCATTCTTGGATTATATCCATCAAAATCAATATAATTAGTAGAAAATATCTCTCCAATATAACTTGTTAGCAATACTATTAATGTACTCAAAGTAGTAATGCAAGGATGGCATTATATTTAAGCATTTGCCTCTTCTTATAGGGGTCGGAACGTAGAAAAAATGACTGTTTCAATGCATGGAAGGTTAATTAGTTAAGTCATGCAGATTCGCATTCTTCCAACTTTACATTGAGATAATATAAGAATTGAAATGCCTTTCCTAAGTGAAAGTTATTATTGATACAGAAATTCTGAATGAATGAGATCAGTTTCTCACTATAATTTGTTTATTATCTAATCACCATTCAGATTCAGATTAAGTGTCGTAACTAATCTAAATTTGTGTACTTCGAGGCTTTATTTGGCTAACCATCAACCATGTTTTAAAATTCCACCCATTCACCTCCAACTGAAGACCAAAAAGACTAAAAAATTGGGCTTTCTCACGACATTGACAGGTTAAGATTACTTCTCAAGCAATTGCAGGACAAAGGCCGTGGATATATAATAGTTTCTGAGTACCGGTGTAGCAAGTATTCGTGGTACAAAAGGTGGGAGGTCACTGAAGTACATCTATCGTAACTTGATATTGGGTCTAATCAGTAGTAACTCAGGGGTGCAAACAACAATCATTGGCAAGAGAACCACTATCAACTCCATAACTAAACACTACTTGTCGCAAGTGTATATGAAAGGATTGGTTGATTTGTGGTGAATGATGATTAGTCGGTGTGGTGGATGACCGATCATCTTCTGCTATTTATAAAGTATATTAAGACATGCATGTGAGTACTATTCCAAGTGGTTAGGGAGTAGTTTATTCATGATTATGTTATTTCCTATCTTATTATTATTATTATTGGTGGGTCACGTAACCCAAATAGCCTCCCACCTAATCTATTAAACTTAAAATAGCCACGGATGTGTAATATAAATATATATAATTCATATATAATATATGTATAACTATGTATAATCAATGTATACTGGCTAGAAAATATAAAACATTAAATATGGCTGGTTATTCGTGTAACAATCCCAACTTTCAATTACTATTTTCTGGTTTGAAAATCACAATCTTCACTTGTTTCCAATATTACTAGTTTCTGAACACGTGCATCTTTAAATTAGTATTAATAAGTGAAAGAAAGCATGACTAAGCCCAACTTCCAAGAGACAATTTTATGTTTTAGTTTCTTGTGTTTTGATCTCCTTATTATTCTCTATTATTTTTAATTAATTCCATGAGATAATCTACATTAGCAACAAAAAGATATTGCACAACATAGTAGAGGCGGCATACATAGGAAAACTTTGTCATAAAAGTTACTCAATGGAAGCTCAATTAAGCAAGATCTAACATTATTTGACCAAACCATATCTAATGACATATTTTCAACTTGGTTTCAATTATTCTCCTTTTAATTTTCAACTAGACTATTTGTCACGACCCAAAATCCATCAGTCGTGATGGCACCTAACCCAACCCGCTAGGTAAGACAACTAATAACTGCCCAATTCCAATAATAGTAATAAGATAATCAAACAAAGGAATTATCTGAATCTTAAACCTTTCAAGGACTGGTAGTACAAATCATGAGCGTCTAAGAATAAAATTTACAAAACTGAAATGAAATAATTCATCGTATGTTTGAAAGTACATAAACAGAGTTTTAGAATCTAGGGCTACCCCGAACAAAAGAGGCAGCTACCACTGAGACACATGTACCTCTTCAAATCCAGCAACCATCGAACACAACAACAATAGCAGCCATCATCTGCACGCAATGTATAGAAGTGTAGTATCAGTACAACCGACCCATGTACTGAGTATGTAACAAACCTAACCTTAGGTTGAAAGTGGTGACAAGCTGGAACATAGGTCGGGTCCAACACCAATAACCAACAGTAGTTTGCAACAATGTAAAGCAATTAAATAAAGAAGTAGCTCAGAGATAAAATGCGCAGCCTTTTCATAGTTTCCCAAAATAGTTCTGCTTTTTCAAATATAACAGTGAAAAACCCAAGTATTTTATTGAAAATTTTCCAAAAGTATGAGTAAGTTGAAAACGGTAATCTTCCTTGAAAACTGTAATTTTTTCCAAAAACTTTTCATCAGGTAAACATTTCATTTTCAGATAGCATGAGGAAAGTACATGTCCATGCCTATATTCAATATGTATGAGAGGTCATGAATGACGTGATACCATACAGCATGAGGAAAGATGCATCTCTATGCCTGTATGTCAAGTGTACATATAAAATGTGATGCAACTCAATGATAAAACCATATGCATGCCCTCAGAGTATCAATTCACTCAGTCCTCCCAGTCACTCAGTCCTCACAGTCACTCGGTCCTCCCAATCACTCGTCACTCGGCACTCGTACTCAGTAGGTACCTACACTCACTAGGGGTATGTACAGACTTTGGAGGGGCTCCTTCAGCCCAAGCGCTATAACAAGCCATTCGTGGCATAAATGAGTAAAACATGTTGCGGCGTGCAGCCCGATCCCATGAACATCCTCACCATCAGGCCCTCGGCGTCACTCAATCATCAATCTCTCCAGTCTCTCGGGCTCTTAATGTCATGAAAGTAGCCCGACAACAATGATATGATGTATAAAAAAATAACAACTGAGACTGAGATATGATATGAATGCATAAATATGACTGAGTACGAACATATTAGTAAAATCAGTGAGATGACAGTAAGAAATGACCACTATGGGTCCCAACAGCATCGGCATAAAGCATATGATGATATCTAGCATGATTGACAGCTCAATTACTTTATCACATGGTGACAACCCAAATAACAACAAAATAGGGCCACTATACAGTGCCATGGAAACAAAAGAGTCATAATTCACAGGGTGTACACCCACACGCCCGTCACCTAGCATGTGTGTCACCTCAATACCAATCACATAACATGTAATTTGAGGTTTCATTCCTCGGCACTAAGTTTAGAAGAGTTACTTACCTTGAACAAGCTAATTTCAATACCGAGAAAGCCAAGCGATGGTCCAAGAACTCCATCACGCGCGTAGCGACCTCCGAACGGCTCAAAACTAGCCAAAAGCAACTCAAATACATCAAATAAAGCCCAAGGAAACAATTCCAAATGATAAAGATTGAATCCTTAATGAAAACCCAAAACCGGCCAAAAATTACACCTCGGACCATACCTCGGAACCCGACAAAACTTACAAAATCCGATAACCCATTCAATTACGAGTCCAATCACACTAGTTTCACTCAATTCCGACTCCAATTCGATGTTCAAAACTCAAAAATTCATATTATGAATCTTTAGGCCAAAATCCCCAATATCCTCTTTACAATTCAACAACTAACTGCCAAAAATAAAGATAAATTCATGAAATGTAATCAAAACCGAGTAGAGAACACTTACCCCAATCATTGTGATTAAATTTTCTCCAAAAATTGCCTCAATCTGAGTCCCACATCTCAAAAGATGAAGAAAGACGACAACCCTCGATTTTTATCCTCTGCCCAGTGCTTCCGCACTTGCGACACATTAGCCGCTTTTGCGGCATAACCTCCGCTTCTGTAGAATCAACTGAGGACTCGACCCTCATACCTGCGGACATCATACCCGCCTTTGCGACCTCACAGGTGCGACCACCATCCGCACCTGCGAAGTATCTCGCTCTAGCGCTCCTTCGCCTCGCACCTGCGCATCCGCATATGCGCCCAAGCGTTCGCTTCTGCGGTCTTCCACACCCAGCACCATTTTCGCTCTTGTGACCTCTTTTTCGCTTCTGTGGCCACCACACCTGCGGAAACCAACCGCAGCTGCGGTCACACCAAAACCAACAACCACTAGCCTTAGCCAAAATCTCCAAAAATGCTCCGAAACTCACCCGAGCCTCTCGGGACCCCGTCCAAACATGCCAACAAGTCACATAACATAACATAAACCTACTCGAGGCTTCAAAACACACGTAAACACATCGAAACGAGGAATCACACCTCAAATCAAAATCTAGGAACTTTGAACTTCCCTTTTCCAAAACTCGCGTCGAAACATATCAAATCATCCCTGAATGAACCCAAAATTTTCACACAAGTCCCAAATGACATGACAAAGCTATTCTGATTCCCGGAACCAAAATCCAAATCTGATATCCTCAAAGTCAACTTCTGGTCAAACTTATGAACTTTCAAACCTTCAAATTTCCAATTTTGCCAACTTGTGCCGAAACTTTCTAGAAACATCCAAATGACAATCCGGGCATACGCTCGAGTCCAAAATCACCATTCGGACCTAACAGAACCATCAAAACTCCATTCCGGGGTCAAATTCTCGAAAAGTCAAACTTGGTCAACTCTTTCAAATTTTAAACCTTCTAGCTCAGAATCATTCTTCCAAATAAATTTTAATAACCTGAAAATCAAAATCGAAGATTCATATAAGTCATAATGCATCATACGGAGCTACTCATGCCCAAGAACTAGCGAGCGAAGTGAAAATGCTTAAAACGACCGGTCGGGTCATTACATTATTGAAAACACATATGCTGAAATTTTTTTTGTTCCTTGAATCTGGCATATATTTTTTTAAATTGTTGTATCACTTGATAGTTGATACCATATATATGTATTTATGTTCATACATTACATAAGAGTATTACTTAGTTTATGGGAGATTCCAACATTAAATCATTTAAAGAAAGTATTCAATAAATAAAGAGCAAATTATATCAATAGAGACATCTTAAGAAAATTTATATAACATAATTATAAGGAAAATTATATGAAAACATGCAAAATAAGTAGAATTACAGCATTGGTTGCATGCCAACTATTTCAAAGGCCCACAATGACCAAAATTACTCAATACCACTTTCACAACCGAAATGCTGTGATGACCCAAAGGGTCATTTTATAAAATTTTCTCCATTCCATGATTAATAGCCATAAAAAGACTAAAATTAAATATCTCGATTTGCGTGCGCAGTCTGGGCGTGAAACCGGCAAGCTTTTATGTGAAAATATGAGAAATAGTGATTTTTAGAATTTAAATTTGATCAAAGGTCACTTTGGTCAACGTTTTGAGTAAACGGACCCGGATCCGTGTTCTGATGATCTCGGGAGATCCGCAGTAAAATATGGGACTCGAGCGTGTGCCCGAAAATGAAGTCCGAGGTCCCAAGCCTTAGAAATCAATTTTTGAAAGAAATTGTTTTGCTGAAATGTTCATGAATTAAAGAAAAGAGATAATGCTAAAAATCATTGGTATCGGGTCCGTATTTTGGTTCTGGAGTCCAATACAACTTTGTTACGATATTTAGAGTTTAACTGTGAAATTTGGTGAAAAACGGTGTTCGTTGGACGTGATTAAGACATCTGGTTGAGAAATTATGAATTTTAAGAGTTTATGTTGAAAATGATGAGTTTTGAGGTTTAATTCATAGATTTACATGTTATTTTCATCATTTTATCGCACGAGCAAGTCCGTATGATATTTTTAAACTTTCGTGCATGATTTGTTTGGAGCCCCGAAGGTTCGGGTGAGTTTCGGATATGCCACGATGTGTTTTTCACTTTAAATGAACTGCTGGTTTTTCATTGCTGGTGCGCCTGGAATTTCAACTGTGCGATCGCATGGCCCTATCCGCGATCGCACAGTGCAAGCTCAGGGGCCCCCAGATTTGTACTGTGCGACCAAACAGTTCCTCCCGCGATCACAGTAGCCAACCTCCCCTACCCTGTGCGAACGCACACCCCTCCCTGTGAACGCACTGCTCAAGTCCCCTATACCCTGTGCGATCACAACCCATTTTATGTGATCGCATAGAGCCCCAGCCCAACCATTATAAATATCGAATTAAAACCGGGCAGAACCCTTTCTTCTCTAATTTTTCGAGGTTCCAGCCCTAAAAACGAGTTTTCTTCAAAAATCTTCATCCCCAATTCATAGGTAATCAATTCTAAACCTTGTTCTTTCAATTCCTTACTATTTTGCATCACTTTTAAAGCAAAAACAAAGAATTTTCATGGTAAAAATCTAGGATTTGGATAGAATTAGGGAGTTTTGTAAAAATTAATTTTTTATATTAAATTAAGGTCGGATTTCAAAACTAATAGCATATTTGGGTTCGTTGGTGAATGGGTAAATGTAATTTGGTCCGAACCCCAAGTTTAGACCAAGCGGGCCCGGGGTCGGGTTTTGACTTTTTTTTTGACAAAACTTAGGAAAAATTATATTTTTCAATAAAGTTATTTCCTTTAGCATTAGTTAATGATATTAAGTTAATTTCGATTAGATTCGAGCAATTTAGAGGTGAATTCAAAGGGAAAAGCAATAATTGAGCAGTGAGTGGCCTACGGAATTGAGGTAAGTGTTTGGTCTTTGGCTTGAGAGAATAGGACTCCCCATTTGTTTGCTATGTGAAATACATGGGCATGGTGTATAGGTGTGGTGACGAGTATCTATGCACCACCCAAATTGTTTGTTAGACATGATCCCCTTTCCCGTTCCCCACTTATTTGATCATTGTCTTAACTGTTATATGTTCATTATTGTTTCTATGACTATTTGGCCTAGTTGAATTGTTGTTAGTTATTGTTGTGACTATTTGGAAAGGATATTGGTTGTTTGAGTTGGTTTCCTGGTGATATAAACATGGTTGAGAGGCTTGGTATTGTTTGTATGAATTAAAGGTATTTATATTTGATATTCCTGTTGGTTTCATGATTGAGAGGTTATTGATGAAGTTATGAGAAAAATGCAGTTTATTATTTATAATTGTTGAGACAAAAGTATTGTGAAAGGCTTGGACTAAATTTGTGAAATCTTAAATAAATTTATATGATATGTCTGGTGGGAGCGGGTTGCACGCCGCAACAAGGAGTGATAAGGGTGGATAGGTGGGATTGGGTTGCACGCCACAACAAGAGTAATAAGGGTGATATTTTAGGGAGGAGCAATAAGGGAGGACATGTGGGAGCAAGTTTCACGCCGCAACAAGGAGAGATAAGGGAGGACATTTATATTTTACTGATTTTTAAAATGTCTATTTTACTACTCTTTAAATATTTTTGCCCTATTTTTATTCAAAGTTAAAGTTTGGAATTTTGAAGAGTTATTTGAGAATTGGTTATAGTTGAGTTGATTTATTTTGTTGCAGCACTTATTTATTTATTTGTTTGTTTAGACTTCCTTCTGGCTTTATTATTTATTGTTGTTATCGACTATATTGTTGAAGCCCGACTTAGCCTCGTCACTACTTCGTCGAGGTTAGGCTCGGCACTTACTCAGTACATGGGGTCAGTTGTACTGATACTACACTCTGTGCTCTTTTGCACAGATCCAGGTGCTAGTCAGCATTAGAGGATTTTAGGACAACCACCCGATTCATTTGGAGACACGAGGTACATCTGCCGGAGTTCGCAGATTCCGAGAGTCTTCTCCTATTTTTACATACACTGTTTTATATCATTCGGAACAGTTCCACTATTTCTTTCAGCCATTATTTGTAGTATTTTTTAGTAGTTCGTGGATTGTGACACCAGACCCTGGGGTAGTCTTAGAATTATTTATATAATTAGTTCGTGGTTCGTCTTAATTAGTTGGTTATTACTATTATTTTATTTTATTATTGTTGGGAATTATTCTAACTAAGTTCATTTGGAAGTTATTTATTTTTTCTTAAGTAATTAATTAAGAAAATTAGTCAATCAAATTCTAACATTGGCTTGCCTAGCAAGTGTGGTGTTAGGCGCCATCACGACCTCTAAGGTTGGGAATTTGGGTCGTGACAAGTTGGTATCAGAGCACTAGGTTGCGTAGGTATCACAATTCACGAACAAGCTTAGTAGAGTCTGAAGGATCGGTACGGAGACGTCCGTACTTATCTTTCGGAGGCTATTGAGTTAGGAAACAACTCTTTTTTTTATTTCTACTCTATCATGCGATTCTTGTATCCCAAACACTGATTAGATTCTTCTATTCTCTCGCAGATGGCGAGAACACGTGCTTCATCTTCCGCTGACCAGTATTCCGGTCCTCAAGCAGCAGCAGCTCCTACTAGGGGCAGAGGCCGAGGCCGCGCCAGAGGCCGAGGCAGGGGCAGGACTCAGCCCGTTGCTCAGGCAGCAGCCCCAGCTGTGGAACCTCAGATTGAGATTGATGAGGGGGTTCCGGCTTAGACTGTTCTAGCGGGGCCAACTCAGGTTCCCGAGGGGTTTATTGCCACCCTGGTCCTTCAGGATGCTTTGGTCCGTTTAGTGGGTTTGATGGAGAGTGTGGCCCAGACGGGCACATTCCCTGTTGCAGCAACCGTATCTCAAGATGGAGGCGGGATCCAGACTCCTGCCACCCACACTCCAGTTCAGACCACTCCTCATGCTCAGACTCCAGTGGCCAATCCCGTTGGGTTAATCCGCTAATGGGGCAACCATATCATCAGATGCTTTGTGGAGACTCGACGGGTTCATTAAGCTATTTCCTATCCATTTCAGTAGTGCTACTTCAGAGGACCCTCAGGAATATCTGGATAGATGTCATGAGGTGTTGCATAATATGGGTATTCTGGAGACCAATGGGGTTGATTTTGCGACTTTTCAGATGACTGGTTCCGCCAAGCAATGGTGGAGGGACTATTTGTTGACTAAGCCAGCTGGATCACCTACTCTGACTTGGGATCAGTTCTCTCATCTCTTTTTGGAGAAGTTCTTACCTGTCACTACTCGAGAGGATACGCGTCGTCAGTTTCAGCGACTCCAGCAGGGTAACATGACTGTGACTCAGTATGAGACTCGTTTTGTGGATGTGGCTAGACATGCTATTCTTATATTTCCCACAGAGAGGGAGAGGGTCAGACGGTTTATTGATGGCCTTGCTCATCCCATTAGGTTACAGATGGCCAAGGAAAGAGGGTCCGAGATTTCTCTTTAGGATGCAGCTAATATAGCTAGGAGGATTGATTCAGTTCTTGGGATGGGAGGTAAGGGGTCAGACAAAAGACCTCGCCATTCCGGTAGATTCAGCGGTGCCTCATCTGGGGGCGGAGATACTCGGGGTAGAGGCCAATCTTCCATACCATTTAATTCAGCACTTCATACGTCCCATGGTGCTTCAGGAGGTCGTGGCTCTTACTTGCCTTATCCTGATCAGTCAACCCCGATCAGAGCACCTCCTATCCAGAGTTATTATCATGGTCAGCCGGTTTGTCAGGGTCAGCCTCAGTATCAGGATGGTTGTTATGAATGTGGTGAGTATGGACACATTCAGAGATCTTGTCCGAAATTCTTGGGTAATCAGCCTTAGTATCAGAATTTTCGTGCCATAGTTTCGGCACCAGCTGCAGCACCAGCTGCCCAGCCAGCCAGGGTTAGGGGTCAGGTAGTCAGAGGTAGAGGTCAGAATGTTAGAGGTGAAGGCCACCATGCTAGAGGTGGAGGCCAGCCCGCTAGAGGTGGTGGCCAGTCCGTTAGAGGTGGAGGACCACATGTCAGGGGTCCTCCTGGTGACGCAGTTCAGGGTGGTAAGGCCCAACCCCGACTATATGCATTTCCAGCCAGGCCTGATTCAGAGTCCTCCGATGTTGTTATTACAGGTATTATCTCACTTTATGATAGAGCTGCTTTAGTTTTGTTTGATCCGGGGTCTACTTACTCGTATGTTTCATCTTATTTTGCCTCGTATTTGAATGTGCCCCGTAATCCCTTGAGTGTTCCTGTTTCTTTCTCTACACCGGTGGAGGATGCTATCATGGTAGATCGAGTATACCGTTCATGCGTGGTAGTCATAGAAAGTCTTGAAACTAGTGTGGATCTTTTACTTCTAGACATGGTTGATTTTGACGTTATATTGGGCATGGATTGGTTGTCGCCCTATTATGCCATCTTAGACTGTCACGCCAAGATAGTTACCTTAGCATTGTCGGGGTTTCCTCGATTAGAATGGAAAGGGACCCCTAGTCATTCTCCCAGCCGGGTAATTTCATATGCCAAGGCTCGCCGCATGGTGGAGAAATGGTCTTTGGATTATTTGGCCCATATTCGTGATTCCGATGCCAAGGTTTCTTCTATAGAGTCAGTTCCTATCGTGTGTGAGTTTCCTGAGGTGTTCCTTGCAGACCTGCCGGGCATGCCACCCGACAGGGATATTGATTTCTGTATTGATGTGGCTCCGAGAACTCAGCCCATTTCCATTCCTCCATATCGGATGGCCCCGCTAGAATTGAAAGAACTAAAAGAATAGTTGCAAGACTTGCTAGATAAGGGTTTCATAAGACCCATTGTCTCGCCTTGGGGTGCACCGGTTTTATTTATAAAGAAAAAGGATGGGTCAGTGAGAATGTGCATAGACTACCAGATGGCCCCACTTGAATTAAAATAACTAAAAGAATAGTTGCAAGACTTGCTAGATAAGGGTTTCATAAGACTCAGTGTCTCACATTGGGGTGCACCAGTTTTGTTTGTAAAGAAAAAGGTGGGTCAATGAGAATGTGTATAGACTACAGGCAGCTGAATAAAGTTACTATCAAGAATAAATATTTGTTGCCAAGGATTGATGACCTATTTGATCAGCTTCGGGGTGCTAGAGTATTTTCAAAAATTGATTTGAGTTCAGGCTACCATCAGCAGAAGATTAGGGCGTCCGATATCCCTAAGACAGCCTTTCGTACGAGGTATGGGCACTATGAATTTTTGGTTATGTCTTTTGGGCTGACTAATGCTCCAGCGGCCTTTATGGACTTAATGAATCGGGTTTTTAACCCCCATTTGGAATCTTTTGTGATCGTGTTCATTGATGACATTCTTATATACTCCCGCAGCCGGGAAGAGCATGAGCAGCATCTCCGTATAGCACTCCAGAATTTGAGAGATAATCAGTTGTATGCCAAGTTTTCTAAATGTGAGTTCTGGTTAGGTTCAGTAGCCTTTTTGGGTCATATCATATGAGCTGAGGGTATTCAGGTTGATCCTAAGAAGATAGAGGCAGTTAAGAACTGGCCTAGACCCACCACAACCATGGAGATTAGGAATTTCTTGGGTTTGGCCGGTCACTACCGTCGTTTTGTGGAGGGTTTTTCATCCATAGCAGCCCTAATGACTATATTGACTCAGAAAGGTGCCCCATTTAAATGGTCAGATGAGTGCGAGGCGAGCTTTCAGAAGCTCAAGACAGCCTTGACTTCAGCACCGGTGTTGGTGTTACCATCAAATTCGTGTTCTTTCACAGTGTATTGTGATGCTTCTAGAATTGGCCTTGGAGCAGTGTTGATGCAGGACGGCAGGGTGATTGTGTATGCGTCTCGTCAGTTGAAAGTCCATGAGAAGAATTACCATGTTCATGGCTTAGAGTTGGCGGCTATTGTTCATGCTTTGAAAATTTGGAGGCATTATCTTTACGGCGTGCCGTGTGAGATTTTTACTGACCATCGTAGCCTCCAGTACTTATTCAAGAAGAAAGATCTAAATTTGAGGCAGCGGGGGTGGTTAGAGTTGCCAAAAGATTATGATGTCACAGTATTGTATCACCTGGGGAAGGCCAATGTGGTGGCCGATGCTTTGAGTAGAAAGGCGATAAGTATGGGCAGTCTTGCGTCTATCCCAGTTGGCAAGAGACTGTTTGCTTCAGACATTCAGACTTTGGCTAATCAGCTCATGAGTTTGGATATTTCTCCCTATAGTGTCCTAGCTTATATCGTTGCTCGGTCTTCTCTAATTGATCGTATCCGAGAGCGGCAGGATGATGACCCATATTTGGCGGTCCTTAGAGACACGGTTCGGCATGAGGAGGCCAAGCGGGTTACAGTTGGAGATGATGGCGTTTTGAGGATGCAGGGTAGACTGTGTGCGCCTAATGTTAATGGCCTCCGTGAGTTGATCCTTGAGGAGGCTCACATCTCCAAGTATTCTATTCGCCCAGGTGCAGCAAAAATGTACCAAGATTTGAAACAACATTATTGGTGGAGGAGTATGAAAAAGGACATTGTGGCTTATGTGGCTCGTTGCTTAAATTGTCAGCAGGTAAAGTATGAGCATCAGAGACCTGGTGGTTTGCTTCAGCAGATAGAGATTCCTGAGTGGAAGTGGGAGCGTATCACTATGGACTTCATTATTGGGCTTCCACGGACTCAGAGGAAATTCGATGCAGTTTGGGTTATTGTGGACAGGCTGACTAAGTCAGCACACTTCATTCCAGTGGCTAGTAATTATACTTCAGAGCGGTTGGCTGAGTTGTATATTCGGGAGATTGTTCGCCTTCATGGGGTGCCCGTGTCTATCATTTTTGATCGGGGTACGTAGTTTACTTCACACTTTTGAAGGGCATTTCAGCGTGAGTTGGGTAACCGAGTAGAGTTGAGTACATCATTTCACCTCAGACTGACGGACAGTCCGAACGTACCATTCAGATATTAGAGGACATGCTCCGCGCTTGTGTTATTGATTTTGGAGGTTCATGGGATCAGTTCTTGCCGTTAGCGGAGTTTGCTTATAATAATAGTTATCAGTCGAGCATTCAGATGGCTCCTTATGAGGCGTTATATGGTAGACGGTGCAGATCGCCAGTTGGATGGTTTGAGTCGGGAGAGGCTCGGTTGTTGGGTACAAACTTAGTTCAGGAGGCCTTAGATAAGGTCAAGATTATTCAGGAGAGACTCCGTGCAGCTCAGTCTAGGAAAAAGAGTTATGCCGATCGTAAGGTTCGTGATGTGGCATTCATGGTTGGAGAGAGAGTATTGCTTCGTGTGTCGTCCATGAAGGGTGCTATGAGATTTGGGAAGAAGGGTAAGTTGAGCCCTAGGTATATCGGGCCATTTGAGATTCTTGATAGAGTGGGGGAGGTAGCTTATAAACCTGCATTGTCTCCATAGTTATCCTCAGTTCATCCGGTATTCCATGTGTCTATGCTCTGGAAATATCATGGCGACCCGTCCCACGTGTTAGATTTCAGCTCTGTCCAGTTAGACAAAGACTTGACTTATGAGGAGGAGCCGATAGCTATTTTAGACCGGAAGGTTCGCCAATTGAGATCTAAGAGTTTTCCTTCAGTTTGACTGCAATGGAGAGGTCAGCCCGTTGAGGTAGCTACTTGGGAGTCTGAGTCAGAAATGCAGAGTAGATACCCACACTTGTTCGCCACTTCAGGTAATTTTCTATGTCCGTTCGAGGACGGACGTGTGTTTTAGAGGTGGAGATTGTGATGATCCAAGGGGTCATTTTATAAAATTTGACTCCGTTCCATGCTTAATAGCCATAAAAAGACTAAAATTAAATACCTCAATTTGCGTGCGCAGTCCGGGCGTGAAACCGGAAAGCTTTTATGTGAAAATATGAGAAATAGTGATTTTTAGAATTTAAATTTGATAAAAGTTGACTTTGGTCAACATTTTGAGTAAACGGACCCGGATCCATGTTCTGACAATTCCGGGAGGTCCGCAGTAAAATATGGGACTCGCGCGTGTGCCCGGAAATGAATTCCGAGGTCCCAAGCCTTAGAAATCAATTTTTAAAAGAAATTGTTTTGCTGAAATGTTCATGAATTAAAGAAAATAAATAATGCTAAAATCATTTATATCAGGTCCGTATTTTGGTTCCGGAGCCCGGTACAACTTTGTTATGATATTTAAAGGTTAACTGTGAAATTTGGTGAAAAATGGAGTTCGTTTGACGTGATTCGGACATCCGATTTAGAAATTATGAACTTTAAGAGTTTATGTTGAAAATGATGAGTTTTGAGGTTTAATTCATAGATTTACATGTTATTTTCATGATTTTATCGCACGAGCAAGTCCATATGATGTTTTTAGACTTGCGTGCATGATTTTTTTGGAGCCTAGAGGGCTCAGGTGAGGTTTGGATAGGCCACAGGGTGTTTTTCACTTTAAATGAACTGCTGGTTTTTCATTGCTGGTGCGCCTGGAATTTCAACTGTGCGATCGCATGGCCCTATCCGCGATCGTACAGTGCAAGCTAGGGGGCCCCAGATTTGTACTGTACGACTGCACAATTCCTCCCGCGATCGCAGTAGCCAACCTCCCCTACCCTGTGCGAACGCACACCCCTCCCTGTGAACGCACTGCTCAAGTCCCCTATACCCTGTGCGATCGCAACCCATTTAATGTGATCACATAGAGCCCCAGCCCAGCCATTATAAATATCGAATTAAAACCGGGCAGAACCCTTTCTTCTCCAATTTTTCGAGGTTCCAGCCCTAAAAATAAGTTTTCTTCAACAATCTTCATCCCCAATTCATAGGTAATCAATTTCAAACCTTGTTCTTTCAATTCCATACTATTTTGCATCACTTTAAAGCAAAAACAAAGAATTTTCATGGTAAAAATCTAGGATTTGGGTAGAATTAGGGAGTTTTGTAAAAATTAAATTTTTATATCAAATTAAGGTCGGATTTCAAAACTAATAGCATATTTGGATTCGTGGGTGAATGGATAAACGTAATTTGGTCCGAACCCCGAGTTTAGATCAAGCGGGCCCGGGGTCGGGTTTTGACGTTTTTTGAGAAAACTTAGGAAAAATTATATTTTTCAATAAAGTTAGTTCCTTTAGCATAAGTTAATGATATTAAGTTAATTTTGATTAGATTCGAGCTATTTAGAGGTGAATTCAAAGGGAAAAGCAATAATTGAGCAGTAAGTGGCCTACAGAATTGAGGTAAGTGTTTGGTCTAACTTTTGCTTGAGGGAATAGGACTCCCCATTTGTTTGCTATGTGAAATGCATGGGCGTGGTGAATAGGTGTGTTGACGAGTATCTATGCACCACCCAAATTGTTTGTTAAACATGATCCCCTTTCACGTTCCCCACTTATTTGATCATTGTCTTAACTGTTATATGTTCATTATTGTTTCTATGACTATTTGGCCTGGTTGAATTGTTGTTAGTTATTGTTGTGACTATTTGGAAAGAGTATTGGTTATGTGAGTTGGTTTCCTGGTGATATAAACATGATTGAGAGGCTTGGTATTGTTTGTATGAATTAAAGGTATTTATATTTGATATTCCTGTTTGTTTCATGATTGAGAGGTTATTGATGAAGTTATGAGAATAATGCAGTTTATTATTTATAATTGTTGAGACAAAAATATTGTGAAAGTATTGGCTTGAATTTGTGAAATCTTAAATAAATTAATATGATATTTCTGGTGGGAGCGGGTTGCACGCCGGAACAAGGAGTGATAAGGGTGGACAGGTGGGATCAGGTTGCACGCCGTAACAGGAGTAATAAGGGTGATATTTTATGAGCTGTGAAGTTTAACATGGTGGATTATCAAACATTGTGGGGAAATCCACTGCCAAGGGATAAATTGCGGGGTCATGTGTTATATTGGTTTTGTCCTGGAATGTATAAGGCGTGAAACTTTTGCAAGAGATAAAGTTACGACTTGCGATATGTCTTCCTTCTTAATAACCCTATACCTCAGTACCAAAGGAGTTATATAAACAACTTTAAATCTATAGAAGGTCTACTCAGCGTGGAAGTCACGGTTGCGGATTTTGGGGTGCTTCAGAGGGAGTACAGTGGTTGCCGATTTTCTAGAGTATGTGGTTCGTGCCAAGATTTATCTGTATAGAGATCTACTTTTGTGATCATTGTGCATCAATAAGGATAAGAGTTACCCTAAATAATAAGGAAGAGTATATAAATAAACGGGATAGCTCCGCAGTGTTGAGTCAACATAGTAAAAGAAGAAATTGGCCGCTGGTGTTTGTGGCAAGCCTACGAAGAGGACGACCAGTCATTGCAACATTGCTCAGTTCTCATAAATGATTTTGAAAGAGTTTATTTCTCGGATTCTCCATAATGCGTGACGCATAGGGTTTGAACGGTGGCGTCAGGTCACCATGACGGTATCAGAATATGCCATCAGGTTCGATAAGTTAGCCCGCCATACTCCTACTTCAGTTCATATAGTGTTGAACCAATTCACTGCATGGTATTGCATATTGACAAATGCCTACCCAGTGGAACCAGGTCCATCAGGGCAAACATCTCGAACGAACCAATTGGCACAAGAACCGTACATGCACAGGAGATAAACGTGATCTGTGAATTATCCATGAACTAAGAGGTTGTCTCCTAATGCGAAAAGGTTGCAAATTGATAAGGGGTTAGAGTTCGAGTTCAAGAAGGACAGAAATAAAAAAAGGAAGTTGAGATAAACACAAACTCTTCCACCAAGGAAGAGTTGCATTAGAACTAAACAAGAACATCTTAACTTCTGGCGCTATATAATGTTGAAGTATTCCTACTGAAGATTCATTCGCACAAAGACAGAATTGAAGCAAGAATTGAAGGCAAAATTACCAGAGAAATTTTGCAAGCAGAATCCTTGTGCGATACAAAGGCTACTGACCAGCTAGAAGAACCAGTTCCATCTGTTTGTCTTTCGAGTCTAGTTGGTTGTAGTAGGTGATTTAATATTGTATCTTTCAGCTTTATTAGAAGCAATTGTAATAGGTACACATTGTTCAAGTTAGAGTTAACTTGAAGCTTGTCGCAATTAGCTAGAGGCTAGGTTGCTACAAAGGGATCAGAGTTAGTCCTTAGGTTTACAAAAGAGTTTATTTTGTAAATGTTGTTTGTCTTAGAGTTGTAGTGAAGAGTTTGGGCAAAATCCTACTGAGGAGTAGGTCGTGGTTTTTTCACCTTTTGAGCCATGTGTTTTCCACATAAAAATCTATGTGTTTTTACTTTACTGCATTTATTATTCCGCACTAGTAGAAGTTGGAACACCAAGAAGAACCAGGTTCTTCTATGGAGACAACACTCGAAATATTGGACACCACACAAATACCCCCCCCCCCTCTCTTGTGTGGTATTGAAGTATAAAACATCAATTGGTATCAAATCAGGTTATCCTTGAGAAGGCTAACACCTTGGAAAAGATCAAAATGAGTGCACCACCTAGAAACTGGGAGGTTCAATCAACTGCAAGGCCACCACTCTTCAATGGCCAGTATTACTCTTGGTGGAAGAACAGGATGAAGGACCACCTAATTGGAGAAGACTATGAACTCTGGGACATAGTCACTGATGCTCCTCTAGCTACCATGATGAAGACTGTTGAAGGTGTAGATGTACCAAAGACTAGATCTGACTGCACTGTTGAGGATCTGAAGAAATGGGAAAAGAATGCAAAGGCCAATAAGTGGCTAGTGTGTGGACTAGGTCCAGACGAGTATAGTAGATTCCAAAGCTGCACCACTACCAAAGAAATCTGGGAAACCTTGCAAGTAGCCCATGAAAGAACACCTTAGGTAAACAGATCAAGAGGTACTCTTCTATACTCACAGTATGAAAACTTCACTATGAAAGAAGGAGAGACAATCCAAGAGATGTACACAAGGTTCACAACTTTGACAAATGAACTTAAGTCTCTTGGTAGAGTCATTCTTGAAGAGGACAGGGTAGAGAAGATCCTGACAAGGGTCTTACCAATCTCCTGGGAAAGCAAAATCACTGCTATCCAGGAATCCAAAAATATGGCAACCCTCAGATTGGATGAACTAATTTGAAACTTTATTGCCTATGAACTTAGAAGGCAAACAATGAAGATGGATGGTCCAAAGAAGGAGAGGAGTCTAGCACTGAGAATCACTGAGGGAGCAGATCTTGAGGAAGATGAGATGGCCATGATTACCAAAGAATTTAGAAACTTTCTAATAAGGAAGAAGGGCATCTCTAGAGGAGGAAATTACAACAAAGCAAAAGCTCCAGAAAGGGCAACCAACGAGGGATGCTACAAGTGTGGAAAGACTACCCATCTTATCAAGAACTGTCCTCAGTGGGAAGTGCAATGAAAAAATGAGAGATATGAAAGAAGGAACATGAAGAAGGAACAAGTCCAACCGAAGAAAACCACAACAAAAGCTATGGTTGCTGCTTGAGGGGAAAGTTCAGATGAAGAATCAGAAGATGGGGAGAATGAAGATCAGGCGCTAATGGAATTTGGAGAATCCGATGAGGAATCACATGAAGAACCAGAGTTTAGTATCTCCCATCTTAAAAATAAAATAAAGTTCCTATCTAAGGAAAAACTCTTTGAGTTGCTACTTGATTTCATGGATGATTCCGAAGAAACAACCAAAGAGAAGGAACAACTCTCTACAAAATGTGAAATGCTAAAAGCGAAATTCATGAACCTGGAAATCAGACTAAGCGAATCTGAAAAGAAAAACACTGTCTTGTTGGACCAGGTTCATCCAGTTGAAACTGAGATTCTAGAACTAAAATCTGAAAACTTAAAGCTAAAGCTAGGATCCAGTAAAAAGGTTGTTGATCATTCTCATATCATGTTAGAAGAAAATGTGGGAAATCTAAAAGATGAGATGTATGCCAAGGATGAACATAGNTGATATGGCTTCAAGAGAATAATAGTAGCAACCGGAGAGGGATTGGATTTGGGAGTCAATTGCCCAAGTGGGATCCCAAAAGCAAGTATCTCACTCTCCCTGAGAATAAAATCTGCACCCACTGTAGTAAGACTGGCCAATACAAAATTGAGTGTACTGCAAAAGAGCAGGCCAGTCGAAGAAATGAGAGTTTTGTTAAAAGAAAAATTGGCTACCAAATTGGGCTAGAAAAAGCTTGATTCATCCATGCTCTCATAGAAAATGACACAAACTAGTTTGGGTTCTTAAAACTAACCCCTAATTCCTTTTTGTAGGTTCAAGTGAGAGGAGGCAGCCAAATTTGGTATTTGGATAGTGGCTGCTCAAAGCATATGACAGGGAACATGGAACAATTCCTTTCACTTGAAAGCCTCAAAGGAGGAAATTTCTCCTTTGGAAACGGAAAGAAAGGTGAAATTATTGGGGTTGGTAAGGTAGGTAAGGATGACACACGATCCATTGAACATGTGTATCTAATAGATGGCTTGAAATATAGCCTGATCAGTGTATCACAACTGTGTGACAGAGGTAACCTGGTTGCTTTTACTTCCACAAAATGTTTTGTGATTAACCTGCTTACTGACAAGATTGTTTTGCAGGGAAAAAGAATGAATAACATCTATGTCATAGACTTGTCCACACTGTCTGAAAATGAACTCACTTGCCTAAGTGTGTTGGACAGTGATCCCCTCCTGTGGCACAAACGACTTGGTCATGCAAGTCTAACTCAGCTTAACAAACTAGTCTCTAAGGACTTAGTTGTATGACTTCCTAACATTAAGTTCAAGGAAGACAAAGTTTGTANNAAATGGTCAGTACCACCAGGACGTTGGAACTGGTTCATATGGACCTATGTGGTCCTATGAGAACTCTGAGCAGAGGTGGTAAGAAATATGTAATGGTACTAGGTGATGACTATTCAAGGTTCACTTGGACCTTATTTCTGACATCTAAGGATGAAGCATTTGATATGTTCACCTCATTTGTTAAGAAAACTCAAAATCAGTTAGGAAATCAACTAGCATCAATAAGATCTGATCATGGTACTGAATTTGGGAATGCAAAGTTTGCTGAGTTCTGTGATGAACATGGTATCAATCACAATTTTTCTGCCCCTAGAACCCCACAGCAAAATGGGGTTGTTGAAAGAAAGAATAGAACTCTTGAAGATATGACAAGAACCATGCTTCTTTCTAGCAAACTACCCCATAGCTTCTGGGCAGAAGCAATAAAAACTGCATGCTATATAATAAATAGATGCATGACCAGGCCTCTGGTAGAGGAAACTCCTTATGAATTACTTAAAGGGAGAAAGCCCAACATATCCCACCTTAGGGCTTTCGGATGCAAGTGCTTTGTGCACAATAATGGAAAAGATTCCCTAGGAAAATTTGATCCCAGAAGTGATGAGGGAGTATTCTTGGGATATTCATCACATAGTAAATCTTATAAAGTTTATAATAAAAGAACTATATGTGTAGAATAAAGTGTACATGTTGTCTTTGATGAAACTAATACTCTTGATGAGAGACAGGAACCAGAAGATGAGGGGCTTGAAATGGTGAGAAGAAGTGAAAACATTGAAGCAAACATGGAAAACGGACCAGGTCCAACTACCCCAAGCAACATGACAGGGGGAACACAACATGTGAACCTTGGCCCTGATCCTGTTCCACAACAACAAGACACCATGGAACTATCCAGAAGTGAACAGTTGGTTCTCAAACCACACAGATATCAGAGTTCTCACCGTCTTGAGAACATCATAACAGATCTAACATCTGGAATCAAAACAAGATCCTCTTTGAAAAATCTGTGCCTGTTTGATGCCTTTCTATCCTTGATTGAACCAAAGAACATTGGTGAAGCCCTACAGGATGCTGACTGGGTAAATGCCACAGTTGAAAGAAGTCAAGTGTGGCACTTGGTCCCCATCCACTAGACAGATCAGTGATTGGCGCAAAGTGGGTCTTCAGGAACAAGTTTGATGAGGATGGAACTGTTACAAGAAACAAGGCTAGACTGGTTGTTCAAGGATACAGTCAAGAAGAGGGAGTTGACTATGATGAGACCTTTTCCCCTGTGGCAAGACTTNCTGAAGGAAGATGTATTTGTCAAACAGCCTCCAGGTTTTGAAAGCAAGGAGTCACCTGACCATGTATACAAACTTGACAAGGCTCTTTATGGTCTCAAACAAGCACCAAGAGCATGGTATGAGCGTCTATCAAAATTGCTTCTCGAACTTGGATACAAACGAGGTAAAATTTACAGCACCTTGTTCTTAAAGGAAAAGGGTAAAGAACTCCTGGTTGTGCAAATATATGTGGATGATATCATATTTGGGGCGACTTCTGAAAAATTGAGTAAGTAGTTTGCTATACTTATGGGGAGTGAGTTTGAGATGAGTATGATGGGTGAGCTAAACTTCTTCTTAGGCTTGCAAATCAAGAAAAATTCAAATGGAACAATGATCTATCAACAAAAGTATGTGAAAGAATTGCTCAAGAAATTTAAAATGGAAGACTCAAAGGAAATAGATACCCCCATAGCCACAACTACAAAATTAGATGTGGATGAACCTGGTTCATCCGTTGATCAGAAGCTATACAGAGGGATGATTGGGTCTCTATTATATCTCACTGCCAGCAGACCTGATATTGTGTTCAGTGTAGGACTGTGTGCTAGGTTTCAGGCAAATCCAAAGGAGTCCCACCTAATTGTAGTGAAGAGAATTTTGAGATATCTGAAAGGCACCACTGATTTGTGCCTTTGGTATCCTAAAGGTAGTAATTTCGACCATGTAGGATATGATGATGCTGATTATGCAGGTTTCCTGATTGATAGGAAAAGTACTTCTGGCATGGCTCACTTTTTAGGCTCCTGCCTTGTGTCTTGGGCCACCAAGAAACAAAATTCAATAGCCTTGTCTACTGCTGAGGCTGAATATGTGGTTGCAGCCTCATGTTGTGCTCAGTTTCTATGGATCAAGCAACAACTCATGAACTTTGGTATAGAGGTTGGATGCATTCCTATTTTCTGTGACAACACTAGTGCAATAAGTATGACGAAGAACCCAGTTCAATCATAAAAGAACTAAGCACATAGATGTTAGACACCATTTCCTAAGGGATAACTATGAAAAAGGAATGATCTCAATCGAATTTTGTGCTATTGACCAACAAATTTCAGATATCTTTACTAAAGCACCAAGTATGGAGTATTTTGAGAGAAACCGACTTGAATTAGGGATGATTAAGATCACTTAATTGAAAAAAAGTATTTTTTTGGCTAGAAACACTAACATAGATAATCAACCAGACTAATCATTGCTCAGCATCATGACTTTACTGTCATACTCTCTTGCCATGTATTAATATGATTCCTTGTTTGCTAATGATGTTTTTCTATCTTTGTAAATTGAGGAAAATTAAAGACTTTAACACGATGAACCTGGTTCATCCATGCTGGTTCATCTGACTGACAAGGTACGTGCTCCTCTCCGTATAATTATTGAATTAATTACAGTCACACATGAGCATGATTCTATCTATATTTGGCTCATTTCAAATTCTTTGTACTTATCCCTAAATGAACCCATTCCAAGAAGTCCCATCGGTACTAAATTAGCCTAGAGGTAGGGAATTCTTAACTGTCTAATCAATGACACTCCTACATCTATTAGACTCTCACTTGATTAAATGTTTTGCCCGTTGTATAATTAATAGCCACATCTTATAAAAGGGCCATCATTACCTCCCCTCTTCATAACATAATAAGTCGAAAAAAGTTCATTGTTCTTCTAACCAAAACTGATCATCTCTTTACTTCCAAAAATTCATAACAATGTCTTCACCACCCCCTGCTTCATCTTCCTACACAAACTCTGATCATGGGGAAGAAAATTCCAGTCCTAATTCTACTTCAGTTTACAATTCACATTCACCAAACATATCTTCATCTCCCTAAAACCCTCCAGTTCTTGATCCCACTCTTGAACCCACACCTAAGCATACTCCAGCCCCCAGGGCACAAAGAGTAAAAGTTTTGGCCAGAAAATCAGTTGCTTCTGGCTCTCGTGCAAGATTCTTGGAGGAAATTCTTAAATCCAACGAAGTTCATATGTCTGAATCTTCAAGTGAATCCTTAAAATCCACTAATGAGGATGAAGCACCAGGTTCATCCAGTTCTGAGCAAGGTAATCTTGAAGTTGAATCTGAAACTGCTACTACTGAAAACAGGTTTGTGTTGGTTGGGTCAGTTGTTGATGTAGAAGTGTCAGATAGGCAAAGAAAACTGGGAAAAATCTTGAGAAAGAGGGAGAAGGAGGTTTTGTAAGGGGATCTGGGGAGGATGGTGCCACGTTGGCTATTTGTGGCCCCACTCCTGTGATAAATGAAGAAGGAGTCACAGATTTAGGGGGAAGTATTGTTGGGGCAGCAGCAACAGGGTTAGAGAGCCTACAAAAATCAACGGATGAACCTAGTTCATCTGTCGAGGAGACATTGGCTGAGATGATGAGGAAGCTGGGGGAGTCCTAAAATCCCAAGAGGAAAATAACTTTAAAATCAAAGAAGGCTACTACCCTAAAGAAAAGAAAAGTTCCAATATCTGTTGATGTTTCTGCCCCAAAGGTTCGTGCTACAAAAAGTATTATTTGACAAAGGGAAGAGGAGTTAGAAAGGGTTTTGAGAGAGAACAAGAAAAAGAAAGCTGCCAAGGGAAAGGCAAAGTTAGGAGAGCCTATTGAGGTTGTTAATGTTGATGATGAGACGATGGACCTGGTCCATCATGAGGAGCAGCCGACTCTAGTTGTGGTTGAGACACCCAAGCCCAAAAAGGCTAAGGCTTCTTCAAAGAAGTCAGCTTCTGTGTCTGCCACACCCTCAAGCACAGCTAAAAGAACCAGGTCCAAGGCCAAGAAAGTGAAAGTTGTTGAAGAAGAAAGTGAACGGAGTGGAGGTGAAGAGGAAATCCCTGGTGAGCAATCTGACAAACTTACCATGTTTAGCAAGCGTACTATTCTTAAAGGAAAGCTGGTGAGAGATCTGGAAGAATCAGGAATGATCTTTTTGTTGAATGCACTGGATGTGCAGGGATGGAAGGACTTGGTCCTTAACTTGGAAGGAAGGCTGGCAAGGAATGAACTGGTGGAGTTTATGGCAAATGCAAGTGTGAAGAATGGAAGGGTAACCTCCACAGTCAAGGGGATTCAGATCACTTTTGATGCAAAGGAGCTGGGAGAGACTCTGAATATCCCTGCTGAGGGCTATGATGATTACACTAGGAAAAGATGGCCCAATATAGATGGAATGGCCTCAGCTCTCAACATCACCAGATTCTTTTGTGAAAATGAGAAGGAACTTGAGCCAAGGCCAGTGTTCAAAAGTGAAATGCAGCCCCAGAACAAGCTACTCTTCGAATTTGTGATTAAGTTTCTGCTGCCAAGACAAGAGCGTAGGCACATCGCCAGTTACATGGACTTAACACTTATGGAGTGCCTATACAGGGGAAAGCAGATTAATTGGCCAGATTTCATCATCCAGCTCCTGGACAGAGTTGTAAATGGAGCCAAAGCACACGCTATTCCTTATGGCTTTATTCTGACAGATGTGCTTGCCCATTTTGAGATGGTTACTGCTAAGGATTATTTTGGGAAGAACACTTTGCTGACATGTGATTATATTGTCAATGTTCCTGAGGATGAATCCGGTTCATCTAGGAAGCAGCCAGTCAATAGCAAAGTTAGGTCATTGGTGAAGGAAGGAGAGATAAAGTATGCGGAGATCCTTCGATTGAATTCTCGCCTTGATGAGGTTCAAGCTGAGTGGGATGCTCCCAGATCTGAACTAGCCAAGGAGAAGGAGAAAAATGAAGGTGTTCTTCAACAAATGCTTTCTCTCCTTCAAGCAAAGACCCCAAACTCATCTTCCCCTTCCCAACCTTAGGAATTCCAGAGCTACCAAAACCCCTCTTTGCCCAGTTGTTCTGTTTCTGTTTTTGTTATTTTTGCTCATGGTAGTGACTGCTTTAGTTTTTTTTTGTATGGTGCTTGAATTGCGTACTAATCAATGAATTATGCTATTTTTGTTATTGACTTGTCTCAGTTTCTTAGATAGCTTACATTTATTGGTTTCTTTTGATGATTAATCATGTTTGCACCTGCAGTTGCCTCAATGGCCATGAGTAATTGTTAACAACTCTGGTAAGTTTATCATTTTGCAATTTTTTCGATGATGCCAAAAGGGGGAAGATATATGTGCTTTTTCAAAATTTCAAAAGTTGTTATATTTATAACCTAATGAACCTGGTCTCTCCATAATAAATGCTTAAAACCATACAAAGTGTGTGAAGTATATACAGGTTTGAGCACAGAGTTTGTCATCATCAAAAAGGGGGAATTTGTTGACCCAAGTCACTGCATGGTTTTGAAGATTGACAAATGCCTACCCAATTGAACCAGGTCCATAAGGGAAAACATCTCGAACGAACCAATTGGCACAAGAACTGTACATGCACAGGAGATAAACATGATCTGTGAATTATCCATGAACTAAGATGTTGTCTCCTAATGCGAAAAGGTTGCAAATTGATAAGGGGTTAGAGTTCGAGTTCAGGAAGGACAGAAATAAAGGAAGGAAGTTGAGATAAACAAAAACTCTTCCACCAAGGAAGAGTTGCATTAGAACTAAACAAGAAAATCTTAACTTTTGGCGCTATATAATATTGAAGTATTCCTACTGAAGATTATTCGCACAAAGACAGAATTGAAGCAAGAACTGAAGGCAAAATTACCAGAGAGATTTTGTAAGCAGAATCCTTGTGCTATACAAAGGCTACTGACCAGCTAGAAGAACCAGTTCCATTTGTTTGTCTTTCGAGTCTAGTTGGTTGTAGTAGGTGATTTAATATTGTATCTTTCAGCTTTATTAGAAGCAATTGTAATAGGTACACATTTTTCAAGTTAGAGTTAACTTGAAGCTTGTCGCAATTAGCTAGAGGCTAGGTTGCTACAAAGGGATTAGAGTTAGTCCTTAGGTTTACAAAAGAGTTTTTTTTGTAAATGTTGTTTGGCTCAGAGTTTTAGTGAAGAATTTTGGGAAAATACTACTGAGGAGTAGGTCGTGGTTTTTTCACCTTTTGAGCCAGGTTTTTTCCATGTAAAAATCTTTGTGTTTTTACTTTACTACATTTATTATTCCGCACTAGTAGAAGTTAGAACACTAAGAAGAACCGGGTTCTTCTATTGAGACAGCACTCGAAAAATTGGACACCACACAAATCACCCCCCTCTTGTGTGGTATTGAAGTATAAAACATCATATGGCCAGAGAGTGAGTCCACAGACTCATTAAAGGACTCAATTATGATCGTAAAGTTTTGTACGACTCAGGGCAGGTTGATACTTCACTTCGACTAGTGGTTGAAATTTCCTAGATGTTAGAATGTGTCCGGGCTGAGGAAAAGAGGAAGCTAAGAAAACCAAGAGGTCTCGAGGTCCTAAAAGATTCAGTGGATTCTACTCGGCAACAACAAATCATTGTGGCAGGGAGTCGGGCAGTCGGCCAGCCCAGTTTATATATCTGATTACTCGGGGTGCTTCGATGAGTTCTTTTAATGCACCACCGCTACAAGATTCGTATAATGGTTATTCCAGTTATTTGGCATAAACTCGATATGAGCAGCCGAACCCGCAAAAGGGGTTGCTATGAATGTGGCAATACTAGGGACATCCTGAGAAAATTGTCCTAGACTTGGGAAAGATATAGTTCATCAGAGCACTCAGGCCATGTGCCCCATTGCAGTTATAACTCAACTCACATGACCAGTTGGGGGAAGCAGTTGGAATGTCGAAGGTAGAGGTCAGACTCCTAGATGTGGAAACCAAGCATGTTGATATATTTTCCATGGTATGGCTGAGGTCGCTACACCAGATGGTGTTATTACAAGTACAATCTCTAGTTATTATAAAGTGACAATTTCCTTAACTTGATTCAGTTATGAGTATCTAGGAAAATCCTCCTAATATGCTCCACTCATAGGTGAGCTTCGTAGCCTAAAATCTACTTATGTGAATACTCATGTTAGGAGATTCTATGGAGATAGCTATGTCTATCATTACGTGTTGTAATTTTGTTTAACAGAAAATATTTAAAAGAAGAAAATGGAATGTTTTGGTTGGCACGATGTGCATATTACTTGTGATTCAGAACTGAGGGTGATATCCTAGCATTTTAATATGATTTGATATGTTTAGACCGGGCTACGAGCCGCAGTGGAAGTTATATAAGGACGAAATCCTTGTGATGAAAATTCTTTTGTTTAAATTCTCCCTTGTGAAATTAAAATTTGTACTATAGTACTAATAGGGAGTCATGCCTGTTAGGTTTATTTGAAATTTTTTGTATAAAACTATATGTGCATAATTTTCCAAATTCGTGTTATAATTATTGAGCTTTAACCTACGAGGTAGGTGCCCGCCCATGTGGCGTTAAATGAGACACGTTAATTCGGGTAAATAATTATGAGTTCTCCATGCATCACATCTCGTTATCTTTCACGACCCCAAATCCTAACCGGTCGTGATGGTGCCTATCGTGAAACTAGGCTAGCCAACCATCACCTAATTACTCATTCGTTTTATTATAATACTTCAAAAATCAACAATAAGCAGCAAACAAAACATTAAATAATCTCTTTAAGTCTTTACGCCCTCATAATAATCTAACAGTCTAAACAACTCTCCCAAGACTGGAGTTAACATGGTCACGAGCATCTAAGAAATAAAACTAACTCTGCTAATGTCTTAATAAATGTCTATGAAATAAATACTAATACTAATAAAGGAAGGGAAATGGAGAAGTTGCGGACGCTGATCAGCTACCTCGAAATCCCGTAAGCTGCTGAATACGAATGAAGACAGCTACTACTTTGAACCGGTACCTGGATCTGTGCACAAAGGCACAGGGAGTAATGATGAGTACGCCAACTCAGTAGTAATGAAAATAATTCACAGTCTAAGAAATACGAAAAATACAACACCAATTCACAAAAACAATAAATCACCAAGTCACCATAAAGTATTCATCAAATACATAAGTTCGAAAACCAATTTCCAGTTTTCCTTTGAAATAAGTATGATTTCAATATATCTCAGTAAAACTCCCAGTAAAATCAAAAACTCAGTAAAATCATCATAAATCTGCCCCTCGGGCCATAATCATTTCTCGTAACAATTTCTCTCAGCACCTCACCATCACTCAGTATCAGCCCAGCGGGCAACCTCACAATTACTCAGTATCAGCCCAGCGGGCAACCTCACAATCACTCAGTATCAGCCTCGCGGGCATCACTCGCACTCAATAGGTATCGCGCTCACTGGGGGTGTGTACAGACTCCGGAGGGGCTTCTACAACCCAAGCGCTATAACAAGCCACATCATGGCATAAATCACTCACAATATTGGCCCTCGGCCAGCCACATCATGACATAAATCACTCATAATATTGGCCCTCAGCCTCTCTCGTATCATAACGTCCTCACAATATTAGCCCGCGGCCTCACTCAATCAGACACTCTCAACATGCCACTCGGCCATCAGTATACTGGGTTCTCGACCCAAAACAGTGTTTCATTTTCAAGAAATGATATCAAAATACTTTGAGTGTCAAAAAAATATCAAGAAGAGACTGCATGAAAATCATAACATATCAAGTGAGGAAAATAGTAAAAACAGCCCCCAAGGGGTAAACATATCGGCACTAGGCCCCAAACATGGCTTGTAGCCCAAATTATATCAAAATATATCAATACTATTAAGAATAGGCTTTAAAAATCGGGTTCGCAACTCAATAGTTTCCTAAAAAGGAATATATTTCCAAATTTCCAATCTTTGCATTCCAAAATCCGTGAAAGGATACAAGGTTCGGGGTTTCATAGCCTCAGGATAGGATTTAAAGACATTACTTACCTCAAACTAGCCCGAGAAGCTACTCTGCAATCCGCTTGCCTCTAGAATCAACTTCCGAGCACTCCAAATCTACAAAGTTCAGATTTTTATCATCAAATTATGCTTAAGGAATGAATTCCAATTGAAAAGTACCAAATTTTAGCATAAAATCCGAATTCAGCCAAAACCCGACCCCTAGGCCCGCATCTCGGAACTCGAGAAATTTTATACCAATATGTTCTTCATCATCTCACGAGTTCGTACATATAAAGAACGCTAAAATCGGAGTTTGTTTGACCCCTCAAATCGACCCCTAAAGGTCTCATAATCTCAAGCCCTAACCCCATCTTTTTCTATTGATTTTTATGAATTAAACACTGATATTGTGTTCCTTAATCACATAGAATCGAGTTTCTGGGTCCAAAATACTTACCTCAATGAAGAACGATGATTTTCCCTCTTCAAAATCGCCTCCAAGCTCCTTTCCCGTTCAAAAATGGTGTTAAAAGGTTTAATTATCACGGATGGTTTAATTTTAAACTGCTCAGTTCTTATTCATCGCGATCGTGGGACCTACATCGCGATCGCGAAGTACAAATTTTCATCTGCCCAATATTACCCTCTGCGATCAAGGCTAGAGCTATGCGATCGCAATGCTTTACCTCCCAGGCCTATGCGATCGCGGAACTCTGACCGCGTTCGCGAAGAACAAGCGCGTGGCCTCCTGGCTCGACCTGCTAACCCTACGTGATCACGACTAATCCCACGCGATCGTACTGAACAGACCTCCAGTGCTACGCGATCGCACCCACACTCTGCAATCGCATTGAACAATTTCCTCCTGGACTCACTCCACTCTAAGCGATCGCGGACCTGACCTCGCGATCGCGATGCACAAAATACTATTGTGCTAATACCAGAAAAACAACAGACTTTTCCAAAGCCAAAATGCCCGTTAACCATCCGAAATCAATCCCGAGCCCCTCGGGACCCCAACCAAATTTACCAACACATCATAAATGATCATTCAAACTTAGTCGAGCCTTCGAAACATGAAAAACAACATCAAAACACAAAAATCACATCGAATTCAAGCCTAAGGACTTTGAAATTTCTAAAATCCTCCAACGATGTCGAAACTATCCAAAACAACTCCGATTGACATGAAATTTTGCAGACATATCCAAAATGAAATTACGAACTGGTTCCAACTGTCAGAATTCCATTCCAACCCCGATAGCCTATTTTCCACTACCCACCGAAAAACATGAAAAATTAACTTTCGCCAATTCAAGCCTAATTCCACATCGGTTCTCACAAAAATATTCCGAACACACTCCTAACTCCCAAATCACCTAACGAAGCTATCTGAGCCATAAAATCTGCATTTCGAGGTCGTTTACCAATAAGTCAACTCTCAGTTGACTTTTCCAACTCTAAAAGGCCATTTTTAAAGACTAAGTGACTAAATTCTCATTATAATTATTTTGATTCCGAGCCTACCAACTCTAACACATCAAGAACGGTTTAATCAAGCTATGATGAGGCAATAAAAGTAAATATAAATGCAGATTCTACGTAACGACCGACCGGGTTGTTACATTCTCCCCCTCTTAAACAAACGTTCGTTCTCAAACGGGTCTACTAACGTATCTGGCGTCTCAAACAAGTGAGGATATTTGCCCTGCATCTCTCACTCGGTCTCCCAAGTAGCATCCTCCACTGGCTGACCTCTCTTCTGTACTTTCACTGAAGCTATATTCTTAGACCTCAACTTTCTGACCTGACAATCTAAAATTGCTACTAGCTCTACCTCATATGACATATCACCCTCGGGCTGAACTGTGTTGAAGTCTAACACATGAGACGGGTCACCAACATACTTTCTGAGCATCGACACATGAAATACCAGATGAAACTCGATAGGCTGGGCGGCAAGGCAAGTCTATAAGCCACCTCTCCAACCTTCTGAAGTACCTCAAAAGGACTAATAAACTGTGGGCTCGACTTTCCTCTCTTTCCGAACCTCATAACACCCTTCATGGGTGATACTTTCAGCAGTACCTTATTACCTTCCATAAAAGACACATCCCGGACCTTCTGGTTTGCATAACTCTTCTTCCTAGACTGCGCCGTGCGAAGTCGCTTCTGAATCAACTTCACTTTCTCCAATGTATCCTGAATCAAATCGGTGCCCAATAACTTAGCCTCACCAGGCTCGAACCAACTAACCGGAGATCTACACCTCCTACCATATAAAGCCTCATACGGGGCCATCTGAATACTGGAGTGGTAGTTGTTATTATATGCAAACTTTGCTAGTGGCAGAAACTGATCCCATGAACCACCAAAATCAATCACACAAGCCCGTAACATATCCTCCAAAATATGAATAGTCCGTTCTGACTGCCCGTCGGTATGACGATGAAATGCAATGCTCAACTCTACATCAGTACCCATACCTCTCTGTACGGACCTCCAAAACTGAGATGTGAACTGAGTAGCTCGGTCAGAAATAATAGAAACTGGAACTCCATGAAATCGGACAATCTCCATAATGTAAATTTCGCTCTGAAGTATAAGAAGTACCAACAAGAATGAAGTGCACGGACTTGGTCAATCTATCAACAATGACCCAAATAGCATCAAAACCCTTCGAAGTTCGTGGAAGCCCAACTACAAAGTCCATAGTAATCCTCTCCTACTTCTACTCCGGAATATCTAACCTCTGAAGTTATCCACCTAGTCTCTGGTGCTCATACTTGACTTGCTGGAAGTTGAGACACCGCGCTACATACTCAACAATATCTCTCTTCATCCGCCTCCACCAATACTGCTATCTCAGATCCTGATACATCTTCGCGGCACCCGGATGAATGGAATACCGCGAGCTGTGAGCCTCTGCTAATATCAACTCTCGAAGACCATCCACATTGGGCACGGAAATACGGCTGTGCATCCTCATAACACTGTGACCACCAATAGTCACATCCCTGCCATTATCTCGACGGGCCCTATCCTGAAGTACTAATAAATGCGGGTCATCATATTGCCGAGCTCTAATCTGATCATAGAGAGAAGACCGGGAAGCCATGCTAGCTAATACCCGTGGAGGGTCAGACAAATCCAATCTCACTAACTGACCCGCTAAACCCTGAACATCGAGTGCTAAAGGTCGCTCTTGTTCTAAAAGGTAAGATAGACTCCCCAAACTCTCGGTTCTGTGACTCAAGGCATCGGCCACTACATTGGCCTTTCCCGGGTGATACAAAATAGTAAGGTCATAATCCTTGAGAAGCTCCAACCATCTCCTCTGCCACAAACTCAAATCCTTCTGCCTCAGCAGATACTGCAAGCTACGATGGTCAGTGAAAATCTCACACTGTACCCCATACAAGTAATGCCGCCAAATCTTTAAGTCATGAACAATGGCAGCTAACTCAAGATCGTGCACTGGATAATTCTTCTCGTGCACCTTCAACTGTCTAGACGCATATGAAATCACCCTATCGTCCTGCATCAATACGGCTCCCAAATCAACTCTGGAAGCATAACAATAGACTGTGTAAGAACCCGAACCAGTAGGCAAAACTAGTGGTCAATGATGAATTGAGCTTCTGAAAGCTCTCCTCACACTCATCGGACAATCTGAATGGAGCACCCTTCTGGGTCAATCTGGTCAATGGTTAAGCAATAGAAGAGAATCCTTCCACAAAGCGACGGTAATATCCCGCCAGACCAAGGAAACTCCTAATCTCAGCAGCTGAGGATGGACTGGGCCAACTCTACACCGCCTCAATCTTCTTCGGATCAACCTGAATACCCTCACTAGCCACCACGTGCCCCAAGAAAGTTACCGAACCAAGCCAAAACTCACACTTGGAGAATTTTGCATAAAGCTTTTCCTCCCTCAACCTCTGTAACACAACCCTCAAGTGATGAGCCTGCTCTTCTTGGCTACGAGAATAAACCAGGATGTCATTAATGAACACAATGACGAACGAATCAAGGTAAGGTTGAAACACGTTGTTCATCAATTGCATGAATGCAACTGGGGCATTGGTCAGCCCAAATGACATAACCAGAAACTCATAATGACCATATCTTATCCTGAAACAGTCTTCGGAATGTCAGAATCCAGAATCTTCAACTGATGATACCCAAATCCGAAGATGATACGTGAGACCATCTACAAACCTCCTGATCCTTTCCCTGTCAGTAGGGACTAACGCCGAAGCATGTCTAGCTAACTCGAAAAACCTCATCTCGTACTAAGTAACTGACAACTCTCCCTAGTGCAGCTGCTCAAACTGTCTGCGCTGCTTCTCTCTGTGGGACTGAGGAACATACTTCTCCAAAAAGAGCATGGAGAACTTTTGCCAGGTGAGTGGAGATGAACCAACTGGCCTACACCTCTCAAATGCCTCCCACCAAGTGAAAGCAACACCAGCAAATTGAAATGTAGCAAATGAGACCACGCTGGTCTCCAAAATACCCGTAGTACATAGTATCCTCTGGCACGTATCTAGAAACCCTTGGGCATCCTCGCCCTCTATACCGTTGAAAGTAAGAGGTTGAAGTCTGTTGAACCTCTCCAGCCTGCGCTGCTCGTCCTCGGGCATAGCAAGAACTACATAGTCCTGAAATGGGGCAACCGACTGGGCTAGGAGTACCCCCGGTGCCTGAATACCCTGTACAGTCGGCTCAGGTGTCCGGGCAGCTGGAGTCTGAATGCCTCCCCCGGCCTGAGCTGCAGTGGCAGCAGTAGACATAGCAACTGCCTGAGCTAAACTGGTACACATCGTCAATATCTGAGTCGGGGTCTCTTGAAGACCTGTAATAACAATAGACATTGCCGGTGCCTAAGCCTGTCCCGCTGGAGCACCATCGGCGGGAACCTGATCCTGAACGATAGGGGGATCCTGTGGTTCTGTCACGGCTGCTACACGGGCTGGGCCCCTAACTCCAGCATGGCCCCGATCTTTTGTGGGTCTGACTGGTGTCTGGTCACCCTGATCGGTATTGTGTGTCCTCACCATATGTGAGAGAATGAAACAACATGAGTTTAGATTTCAAGAACCAGTAGATTGGCATAAAAGAGTTCAAGAAAATGAGATTTTTCCTAAAGGTTATGCAGCCTCTCGAAGATAAGTACAGACGTCTCCGTACCAATCTGCAAGACCCTACTAAACCTGCTCATGATCGTTGAGTCCTATGTAACCTAGGGCTCTGATACCAACTTGTTACGACCCCAAATCCTAATCGGTCGTGATGGCGCCTATCGTGGAACTAGGCTAGCCAACCATCACCTAATTACTCATTAGTTCTATTATAATACTTCAAAAACAAACAAAAAGCAGCAAACAAAACATTAAATAATCTCTTTAAGTCTTTACGCCCCTATAATAATCTAACAGACTAAACAACTCTCCTAAGACTGGAGTCAACATTGTCACGAGCATCTAAGAAATAAAACTAACTCTGCTAATGTCTTAATCAACTCTATGAAATAAATACTTATACTAATAAAGGAAGGGAAATGGAGAAGCTACGGACGCTGAACAACTACCTCGAAATCCCGTAAGCTACTGAATACGGACAAAGACAGCTACTGCTCCGAACTGGTACCTGGATCTGTGCACAGAGGCACAAGGAGTAATGAGGAGTACGCCAACTCCGTAGTAATGAAAATAATTTATAGTCTGAGAAATACGAAACACACAGCACAGATACACCGATTCACAAAAACAGTAAATCACCAAGTCACCATAAAGTATTCATCAAATACATAAGTTCAAAAAGCAACTTCCAGAAATCCTTTGAAACAAGTATGATTTCAATATATGTCAGTAAAACTCCCAGTAAAATCAATTCAAAAAATGAAGTGAATCACAATCAAAAACTCAGTAAAATCATCATAAATCTGCCCCTCGGGCCATAATCATTTCTCGTAACAATTTCTCTCAGCACCTCACCATCACTCAGTATCAGCCCAGCGGGCAACCTCACAATCACTCAGTATCAGCCCAGCGGGCAACCTCACAATCACTCAGTATCAGCCTCGCGGGCATCACTCGCACTCAGTAGGTATCGCGCTCACTAGAGGTGTGTACAGACTCCGGAGGGGCTTCTACAACCCAAGCGCTATAACAAGCCACATCATGGCATAAATCACTCACAATATTGGCCCTCGGCCAGCCACATCATGGCATAAATCACTCATAATATTGGCCCTCGGCCTCTCTCGTATCATAACATCCTCACAATATTGGCTCGCGGCCTCACTCAGACAGACACTCTCAACATGCCACTCGGCCATCTGTATACTGGGTTCTCGACCCAAAACAGTGTTTCATTTTCAAGAAATGGTATCAAAATACTTTGAGTGTCAAAAAATTATCAAGAAGAGACTGCATGAAAATCATAACATATCAAGTGAGGAAAATAGTAAAAACAGCCCCCAAGGGGTAAACATATCGGTACTAGGCCCCAAACATGGCTTGTATCCCAAATTATATCAAAATATATCAATACTATTAAGCATAGGCTTTAAAAATCGGGTTCGCAACTCAATAGTTTCCTAAAAAGGAATATATTTCCAAATTTCCAATCTTTGCATTCCAAAATCCGTGAAAGGATACAAGGTTCGGGGTTTCATATCCTCAGGACAGGATTTAAAGACATTACTTACCTCAAATTAGCCCGAAAAGGTACTCTGCAACCCTCTTGCCTCACGAATCAACTTCCGAGCGCTCCAAATCTACCAAATTCAGATTTTTGTCTTCAAATTATGCTTAAGGAATGAATTCCAATTGAAAAGTACCAAATTTTAGCAAAAAACCCGAATTTAGCCAAAACCCAACCCTGGGCCCGCATCTCGAAACTCAACAAATTTTATAGCAAAATGTTCTTCATCATCTCACGAGTCCGTACATCTAAAGAACGCTAAAATTGGAGTTCGTTTGACCCCTCAAATCGACCCCTAAAGGTCTCATAATCTCAAGCCCTAACCCCATCTTTTTCTACTAGTTTTCATGAATTAAACACTGATATTATGTTCTTTAATCACCTATAATCGAGTTTTTGGGTCCAAAATACTTACCTCAATGAAGAACGATGAATTCCCCTCTTCAAAATCGCCTCCAAGCTCCTTTCCCGTTCAAAAATGGTGTTAAAAGGTTTAATGGTCATGGAGGGTTTAATTATAAACTGTCGAGTTCTTATTCATCGCGATCGCGGGACCCACATCTCGATCGCGAAGCATAAATTTCCATCTTCCCAATACCACCCTCTACGATCGCGTCTAGAGCTATGCAATCGCGATGTTTTACCTCCTAGGCCTATGCGATCGCGGAACTCTGACCGCGTTCGCGAAGAACAAGCGCGTGACCTCCTGGCTCGACCTGCTAACCCTACGCGATCGCGACTTATCCAACGTGATCGCACTGAACAGACCTCCAGTGCTATGCGATCGCACCCCACACTCTGTGATCGCATTTAACAATTTCCTCCTGGCCTCACTCCACTCTACGCGATCGCAGACCTGACCTCGCGATCGCGATGCACAAAAGACTGTTGTGCTAACACCAGAAAAACAACAGACTTTTCCAAAGCCAAAATGCCCGTTAACCATCCAAAATCAATCTCGAGCCCCTCGGGACCCCAACCAAATTTACCAACACATCATAAATGATCATTCAAACTTAGTTGAGCCTTCGAAACACGAAAAATAAATATCAAAACACCAAAATCATATCGAATTCAAGCCTAAGAACTATGAAATTTCTAAAATCCTCCAACGATGCCGAAACTATCCAAAACAACTCTGATTGACCTGAAATTTTGCAGACATATCCAAAATGACATTATGAACCGGTTCCAACTGTCGGAATTCCATTTCGACCCCGATAGCCTATTTTCCACTGCCGACCAAAAACACCAAAAACTAACTTTCGCCAACTCAAGCCTAATTCTACATCGGTCCTCACAAAAATATTCTGAACACACTCCTAAGTCCCAAATCACCTAACGAAGCTATCCGAGCCATAAAATCTGCATTTTGAGGTCGTTTACCAATAAGTCAACTCTCAGTTGACTTTTCCAACTCTAAGGCCATTTTTAAAGACTAAGTGACTTAATTCTCATTGATGTTTTAGACTTCAATACCACACAAGAATATAGGTTACTTTGTGTGGTAGCCAATATTTGAGTGCTATATTAGTAGAAGAAGCTGGTTCTTCTTGGAGTTCCAATTTCTACTGTTGCGGAATAATAAGAAGCAGTAAAGTAAAAACACAGAGATTTTTACGTGGAAAACACCTAGCTCAAAAGGTGAAAAAACCACGACCTACTCCTAAATAGTATTTTCTCAACTCTTCACTAAAAACTCTGAGCCAAACGGACTTACAAAATAAACTCTTTTGTAATCCTAGGACTAACTCTAATCCCTTTGTAGTAACTAGCCCCCAGCTAATTTCTACACACCTCAAGTTAACTCTAACTTGAACAATATGTACCTATTACAATTGCTTCTATGAAATCAGAAAGATACAATATTAAAAACTCTTACTACAATCAACTAGACTCAATAATCAATCAGATGGAACTGGTTCTTCTAGTTGAACTGTAGCCTTTACATCGCACAATGATTCTGCTAGCAAAAATAACTCTAGGAATTTTGCTTTCAGACTTTGATTCAGTTCAGCTTTGTGTGTGTTGAATTCCAGCAGAAATACATCAAGTATTTATAGAGTCAGTCGTTGAGCTTGTCTTCCAATTGTAGTTCAATTCTACCTGGGTGAACCAATTCGAACCAAACTCAACTTCCTTTCTTTTGTTACTTTCCTTGTTGAATTCAACTTCAATTAATCAGATCAGTTTTGTACCTTTTCGCATTAGGAGACGATCTCTTGGTTCATTGATATTTCATATTCAAAACATCTCCTAAACTATATAGTGACATGTACCAGCTAGTTAGTTCAAGATGTGTGCTCTGATGGACCTGGTTCAACTGGTCAGCCTTTTGTCAATCTTCAAAACTAAGCAGTGACATGGGTCAACAAATTCCCCCTTTTTGATGATGACAAACTCTGTGCTTAATCCTGTATACACTTCAAACAACTTTCTATGGTTTTAAGAATTAATCATAGAGAATCCAGGTTCATTAGGTTATAAATATCACTTTAAAAACATTTTGAAAAGTTCAGCAAGTTCAGCACATATCTTCCCCCTTTTGGCATCATCGAAAAGTTTGCAAAATGAGATACTTACCAGTTTTATTAATTATTACTCATGGCCATTGAGGCAACTACAGGTGCAAAGCATGATTAATCAACACAAGAAGCCAATAAATGTTAGCAATCTCAGAAATTGAGACAAGTCAATAACTAAAAGCAAAGTTCATTGATAAATAATGATAATCAACCACCATATAGCAAAGCAAAAACAAACCAACCATGAGCAAAAACAAAAAAAAAGAGTAAAAAGAACTGAAACTGATAACTGGTCTTAAGATAGGTTATGGAAGCTCTGAGAATCCTAAGGATGGGAAGGTGCGGTGGAGGTTGTGAACTTGGATTGTAGGAGGGACAACATCTGCTGAAGAACACCCTCATTCTTTTCTTTCTCCGTTGCTAATTCATCTCTAAATCATCCCGCTTTTCTTCAACCTCAATCACACGAGACTTCAAACGAAGGATCTCCATATCCTTAATCTCGTTTTCTTGCACCAATGTTCTAACTTTGCTATTGACTGGTTACTTCCTAGATGAACTAGGTTTATCCACAGGAACATTGACATTGTAGTCACATGTAAGCAAAGTTTCCTTCCCAAAATAATCTTTGGAAGTAGCCATCTCAACCTTCTTTACTGGAAACCCAAAATGTGCAAGCACTGCTGTCAGAATGAAGCCATAAGGAATTGCGTGTGCCTTGGTTCCGTTCACCACTCTGTCAAGGAGTTGGATGATGAAAGCTGGCCAATTAATATGCTTTCCGCTGTACAAGCATTCCATCAAAGTAAGATCCATATAATTTGCCATGTTCCTTATTTCTTGTCTAGGCAGTACTAACTGCCTTGTATAGTCCTCATAGCCCTCAGCTGGTATGTTAAGAATAACACCCAGTTCTTTAACATCAAAGGAAACCTCAATTCCTTTGACCATATACGTGACCCTGCCTTCCTTGACACTGGCATTCCCTATAAACTCTACCAACTCAGCTTTTGCCAGCCTGCCTTCCATGCGAAGGACCAGGTCCTTCCAGCCTTGCACCTCCAGAGTTTCCATTAGATATTGCATACCAGGCTCCTCTAAATCATTCACCAGCTTACCCTTTAGTATTGTTCTTTTTCCAAATACGGTAACTCTGTCAGTCACCACTCCAATTTCCTTCTCCTCCTCTCCACTCCAGTCTGCATCATCATCATAAACAACTTTCACTCTCTTTGGTTTGGCCCTGGTCTTCTTAACAGATCTTGTTGGTGCGACAGACATCCTAGCTGACTTCTTTGAAGAAGCCTTAGCCTTTGTGGGTTTTGGTGTCTCAGCCACACCTGGAGCAGGTTGCTCCTCCTGTTGGACCAGGTCCAACCCAGTCTCTTCAATCTCAATGGCCTCAACAGGCTCTCCAACTTTTGATTTTCCTTTTGCTTCCCTCTTCTTCTTGCTCTCCTTCAGAGCCTTTTCTAATTTCTTTTCTTCTTCTCTCACAGTGCTACGAGTAGCTCTAACTTTTGGAGAAGAAACATCAGCAACTTCAAAAATTTTCTTTTCTTTGAAGGAACTGGGTGAGTTGCCTTTTTGGGTTTCTGACTCCTTCTTCTCTTGGGGTTATAAGACTCCCCCAGTTTTCTCAACCTTTCAGCCAATTTTTCTTCCCCCTATGAACCAGGTTCATTTGTACCTTTCTTCAGACTTGCAAGACCTGCTGCAGCTTCTTCAACTATGCTTCCCCCCTAAATCAGTGACCTTTTCTCCCATAGTTTCAGGAATGGGACCACAGATAACCATCATGGTACCATCCTTCCTAGATCCCCTCACATCTTCTTCTCCCTCTCTCTCAAGAATTATTTCTTTTTTCCCACCCTTATTCCTTCCAGGTATTTCGACATCAATAACAGACCCTACCAACACGAATCTTTTATCAGCAGAAGTAAATTTAGAATCGATTTCAAGATTACCTTTTTCAGAACTGGTTGAACCGGGTGCTTCTTCCTCATTAGATGACTTAAATGATTCATTGGATAAATCTGACTTGGTACTTTTATCTGCTTTAATAAGTTCCTGCAAGAATTTTTCTCTAGCACCAGAAGCAATAGATTTCCGGGCAAGAACTTTAACACGACGATTCTTGGGGGCAAGAACGGGTGTATTTTCAGGGGATGATGGAATTTCTGGTGATTCGGAGCTGTAAACAGATGGAGAATTGGAGACAGATTCATAATGTCCTCCATCGTAATCACTATTAGGTGAGGAATCAGACGAGGAAGCTGGTGGAGGTGAAGACATTTTTTATGCTTTGTTAAGAGGAAAGGACGAGTTGCAAGTTTTGGATTGTGTAGTATGAGTTAAACTTGGTTTGAAGGAAGCTTTATGAAGAGAGGAGTAATTATTTCCTTTTATAGCATATGGCCATTAATTTTACAACGGATAAAAATTTATTCAAGTGGAAGTCTAATAGTTGTAGGAGTGTCATTGATTTGACGGTTGAGAGTTCCCTATTTCTAGGCTAATTGAGTGTTGATGTGACTCCTTGGAACGGGTTCATTTATGGATTGGTACAAAGACTTAGGAATAAACCAAATATAGATAGAATCCTGCTCATGTGTGATTGTAATTGAATTACTATATGGAGAAGAGTACGCACCTTGTCAGTCAGATGAATCAGCATAGATGAACCAGGTTCATCCGGTTAGAAATCTTTAAATTGCCTCAATTTACAAATATAGATAAACATTATTAGTATCCAACGAATCATTTTAATACATGGCACAAGAGTATGGCAATAAAGACATGATGCTGAGAAATTATTAATCTGAATAAGTACAAAATTAAAATTTTCTAGCCAAAAAAAAAATTCATTAATAAAAATATTTTTTTTCTCAATCAGGTGATCTTAATCATCCCTAATTCCAGTATGTTTCTCTCAAAATTCTCCCTACTAAGTGCTTTAGTGAATATATCAGCAATTTGATGATCAGTAGCACAAAATTCGATTGAGATCATTCCTTTTTCATAGTTATCCCTTCGGAAATGGTGTCTAACATCTATGTGCTTAGTCCTTTAGTGATGAACCGGGTTCTTCCTCATACTAATAGCACTAGTGTTATCACAAAAAATAGGAATGCATCCCACATCAATACCAAAGTCCATGAATTGTTGTTTGATCCATAACAACTGGGCACAGTATGAGGCTGCAACCACATATTCAGCCTCAACAGTAGACAAGGATACTGAATCTATTTCTTGGTAGCCAAGACACAAGGCATGAACCCAAAAAGTGAGTCATACCTGAAGTACTTTTCCTGTCAACCACGTATCCTGCATAATCAGCATCAACATATCCTACAAGGTCGAAATTACTACCTTTAGGATACCAAAGGCATAAATCAGTGGTGCCTTTCAAATATCTCAAAATTCTCTTTACTGCAGTGAGGTGGGACTCCTTTGGATTTGCCTGAAACCTAGCACACAATCCCACGCTGAACACAATATCAGGTCTGCTGGCAGTGAGATACAATAGAGACCCAATCATCCCTCTATATAGCTTCTGATCAACAGATGAACCAGGTTCATCCACATCCAATTTTGTAGTTGTGGCTATGGGAGTGTCTATTTCTTTTGAGTCTTCCATTTTAAACTTCTTGAGCAATTCTTTCACATACTTTTGTTGGTGGATCATTGTTCCATTTGGGTTTTGCTTAATTTGCAAGCCTAAGAAAAAGTTTAGCTCACCCATCATACTCATCTCAAACTCACTTCCCATTAGCATAGAAAATTCCTTGCTCAATTTTTCAGAAGTCTCCCCAAATATGATATTATCCACATATATTTACACAACCAAGAGATCTTTACCCTTTTCCCTTAAGAACAAGGTACTATCAATTTTGCCTCGTTTGTATCCATGTTCTAGCAGGAATTTTGATAATCATTCGTACCAAGCTCTTGGTGCCTGTTTGAGGNACGTGGTCAGGTGACTCCTTGATTTCAAAACCTGGAGGCTGCTTGAAAAATACATCTTCCTTCAGATAGCCATTTAGAAAGGAACTCTTAACATCCATCTGATGAAGAGTGAATTCCATGTGTGCAGCAAATGCTTTAAGAAGTCTGATGGCTTCCAGTCTTTCCACAGGGGAAAAGGTCTCATCATAGGCAATTCCTTATTCTTGAATATATTCTTGAACAACTAATCTTGCCTTATTCCTTGTAACAGTTCCATCCTCATCGAGCTTGTTCCTGAAGACCCACTTGGTGCCAATTACTGATCTATCTAGTGGTCTGGGTACCAAGTACCATACTTGACTTCTTTCAAACTGATTCAGCTCTTCTTGCATGGCGTTTACCCAATCAACATCTTGTAAGGCTTCCCCAATGTTCTTTGGCTCGATCATGGATAGAAAGGCATCAAACGCACACAGATTTTTCAAGGATGATCTTGCTTTGATTCCGGATGCCAAATCTGTTATGATGTTCTCAAGAGGGTGAGAACTCTGATATCTATGTGGCTTAATTACCAGATGTTCATTCCTAGATGATTCCATGGTGTCTTGTTGCTGTAGAGTAGGATCGGGGCCAGGTTGCATATGTTGAATTCCCCCTGCCATGATGTTTGGGGTAGTTTAACCTAGTCCATCACCTGTTCCACCTTTCATGCTTGCTTCAGTGTGATCACTGCTTCTTACCA
>MDKJ01286470.1:0-20503 GCA_005239525.1 Nicotiana knightiana | reverse complement strand
CACCACAACGGAGGAGATATGTAGAAATTCATAACCAACTGCAGAGTTAACAAATCATTGAATCCTTCCTCTTGACTAGGGCCAACATCTTATCACAAACCAATAAGGGTAACTATCCTTTAATGTATTTCACATAACCTTATTGCACTGGATCCCTGATCCAAAAATCTTGCCTCACCCAGTATGAACTGCTCAGACAACAAATCACCCCAAACATGACCAACATTCTCACATAACACCACAACGCGCCAATAGGCCATAACTCGAACATGATACATAAATAAATGACTCAGGAAAAGACTACTCAACTCACGCAACTAATATGAACTTTCCTCAGAAAATAGGAAGCATAACATAAGAAAAATAGATATAGGGGGTCGTACTCATCATCACACTGTTGCGATGTGCAACTCTGATCCAAATAACATACCCGTGGCGACCTGCCACCCGATCGACACATAAAATTTACATAAGGAGATACACACGGAGCTGAATTGCTCACTATCACAAAATAATGGATATCGATCATAAGTACGCTAAGTGCATAATACCATCTTGGGGAGACTAATAGAGCCATACACTGCGAAAACTCGAGCACAACTGAGATGCGATATATATATATATACACACTTTGGATCATAAGAGCTGTCCTGCTCACATAACATCTCAATACGCGTAGATCTCAACACATATGAAATTATCAAGCAGTTTCACAACTCACACGACACAATCATAATATCACATGAATTTGACGAAGACGGAACAACATTTGCCGTTCTAATACCTATTTTTGAAAAGCACTCTACTGAAATGAGCATGCCTGGCTCATACGGAGCCCATAATCATATTTAAGTCCATCCACAAACATCGAGTCTACCTTGATCGCACCAAACTAAGCTAATAACTTTTCCTGGGTCCATAGTAACCCACTTTCTCTCATAATACGCGAGAACAACCATCATAGCCGGGACAAACACCCCACAATCCACAACCAAATGAACTGAACGCCTTCCAGGCATGAATTCTCAAATAAGCAATATTGCACTTCTTTATACGTAGTCCAAATCTTCAATCCATTAAGTGACTACGTGTCACACTTATGCAATCTTCTCTTGGTTACGCTTCCACGACCTTTCACACCAGGTAACCAGTCTGCACCTCCGCATCACCGACCACACTAATACTGCAAAACACATCAAGAACCCATGACCAGGGTACAAAGCCTCTTTCACCAAATATCGATCTTAGGTGACACTGAAGATAACACCAGCTTACTCTGAACTTTCAAATCACTTTTTCTTGCTTATCCGAGCTCATGACATCTTTGTTAATACCGAACCGCAATTTCGATTCTTACTCCCAGTTACACACTATTTACTACACCTAACATGCCAATATGAGATAGCTAGAATTCCATCATTACTTCTGAACCACTAATAGGGTGAACACTTCATCATATAGAAACCTTTTTTTACTCAATTCAAGAGTACCATATCAACTCACCAGTGAATTCTCACAATCACCCAACATGCAAATCCTTAGGTAGTGGTATGAACCATCATGAACCTTCCGGGATTCGCCTACACCTGACAGGCCATAATACTTGAATGGTTCCAAATAAAATCTATTTCGACGGTCGACAAGCCTCGCATACACCGGCACAAACCACATGGATAACTTAATCACATCGAAATAACTAATCACTGCCGTAAATGTGCCATTCCAACCATGGCTAACCAATATATCTTCTTTTAATCATTCTTAACTGCCTCAGAAATAATAGTAACTTCCTTCAACTCATAGAAAATTCAACCCCCGCTCATCCCGCGTGACCTTGATTCACGAGACCATGCTGCCTAAATCCTGCAACCCGTCTCACACCCTCCTGATAATCTTTCTACAACCCGGAGTTTACTCCTCTTACTTCCCCAATACTATCCTGCACGCTGAAAATAACATAGAACACTCCAATTATTTTCCCTTTTCTCAGAAATTATACTGCAAAAGCTCGACTCTTAATCATACTGCTGCCTAAAAACCCTTAAACGCCGCGTTCTTAACCTTTGAATTCACTAGGACCGCTATTAAGAGTCACCCACTCTGACTGGTCCCGAATACAAGCAACTCCAAGGCTCTTCTAGCACATGAACACCTTTTTCAATGGAACACGTGACTGAGTCACTACCCTTACAACTCCCTTATGCCTTAAGCATGAATTCTGAATCTTCCAAAGCCTAACCCTGGTCCAATAGGGCCAACTTTTGCACACATTCTCCAAATCCCACGCACAATCACCATTTTACTCCTTTCCCTTAGCTATAATAACTTGCCAATACACTGATAATCCGCAACCCCATGAGAAGACCATCCTACAAGCCAACTGCAGGTTATGGGACTCCTACACTTAACCCGAAGCTACTCCTTGCACCATTCTCGACCCTGTTGAGATCCTTTCTCCTTTGTTAACATGATCTTGCTCAACCAATCCGTCTAATTCTTCCAAATTCTCATGTTAGCACTCTCTTATTACTCAAATTCTCTAGCATCATTCACACATCCTTCCTCCTACCGAACAGCTACTAGAATCCCTCACCAAAACTTGCCAACCACACGACCACTAATCTACTCACAGGAGGTAACCCACCTATGTAAATCACCAACTGACACCTTCCAACGACGATGTACTGCACTTCTCTATGACATCAATAGTCCATCCTAAGCTTGTTCTCATTCACCAACCTTACCAGTCCGTCCGCTCCCCATGGACATCTACTAAATGCGCTACAATACCTTTTAATTCACCACTATGCTGCTGCTCTCCCACTTTGGTTAAACTCATTCCTTTAGGCACTACCTGACCTCCTTTCCTTATGCCTGGACTTTTAGAAATTGAACCACTGTCTAGCACTTTTCACATATCTTCCTTCATCGTATGTTTCCCAATTGCTGCCTCAATTCAATATCATTCTCTGTAGCTCTTAAACCATCAGCTCACAACGACTTTAAACTCCCCGAATATCACCTTTCTCGAGCTACATTCATTATTAACTTATCCAATACTGAACCACTACACCTCACGGTCTATGGCAGTTGCTTCTTCAATACTTCTTCACAATACTCTGACCCCATGCAACCGAAGAAACCATGACACTAACGAACTTACACATTCCATTCGATCAAGGACGACGATAACACCTTACAGGTGAATACTCCACCTTACTTGAAAACACCAAGTCTTACTACTTTATCAACCCCAACCAGACCGTTCATAATCCAAATGCCTTTCCTCTGCCGGAACTAAAATACCGAAATATCGAAATCACACTCTGATAAGACCTCCCTTCAAACCATTCATCAGGACCCAACATATGGGCAAGTGTTCTATCATCATATCGACATTGCGCGATAACCAATCGTAAGCATCATCACTACCTAAGCATAGCCTTAAATCTCTCAGTGTCACGACCCAAATCCTAACTCAGGTCGTGATGGCGCCCAACAGCAGGGTCAGGCAAGCCAACACAAATTTCGCTAGTGTTCATTCTTATTTCGATTAAATAATTTACCATTTACCGAATTTAACAAGTTAAACTATGACATCAAAAGATAATAACCCAGTTTCAGCTCCAAAAGCAACCATAAAGAAGCGTGAGACAACATGCGAGTATATATATATATATATATATATATATACAGCCAAAAACCCCAAAACAACTACCACGTGTGTACCAGGAACTATTGTCACGAGTATCACGGGCAATCTAAGTGGATGTACTAAAGACAAAACATATATATACAATCCCACTGTCTGAAATAAGTAGACGGGAAAATAAGCAAAAGAACTCCAAGGCGCTGCTGAGGATCGTCATGAGAAGCAGCTCACCGCGAAGTTAGGCCAACTACAGCCAGTATCTAGTTCCGGTCTGATAACCAGATGCACCAACCTCAAAACCTATACAGTTAAGTACGGAAGTGCAGCATGAGTACATAAATAAATATGTACCCAGTGAGTATCCCCTCTAATCTCGAAGAAGTAGTGACAAGAGGTTGACTTGACGCTCACTAGGGTCCAACAATATAATATATGACAGGATATGATGAAATATAGTAGACATGTAAGACAATGAGCAGCAAATACGTATCAAGTACAGAAATCCAGGTAACTACTGAGGATAAAGAACAATGTACACTTTCCTTTTTCCCAAATACATGACAAACCAATATCAATAAAACAATACCAAATCGTCATGCGCACACAAGGATAAGACAACCGGCCGGATTCTAAGGAATATCTAATCACTTAATAGTCGTAAAGCTTCCCCCGCTCGCGAATCATACATGCGACTCGAGTGCTGACTCTCATATATACATATACATACCGAATTTATCACTAAGCTCAGTAGGAGCTATACTTGTAACATGGATTAATCAACTGGGAATTCAAATGAAACTTTCCCCATTTCTACACTAATTCAATGATAATAAGCAACTCAAGGTATGCTAAGGATACATATACGTCACATAAAACATGCGTGAGAGCCCTAAAACTACCTGAGACAGCATAATAGTCACTACGTACGGACTCTCGTCACTTTGTACGCACGTAGCCCCCAACGCAAATACACATAGCATATAGAACACCTACGGGGACAATTCCCTCTTACAAGGTTAGAAAGGCGACTCACCTCCTGTCGAATCTACCCCTCGGACCAAGGATGCGCCCGAACTCTGAACTCTATACCCGAGGACTCGTAACTAGCCAAATATGGTACAATTATATCAATTTAAGCTCAAGGTAGGGAAATTATCCTATTTATTCAATAATTCAACATTCTTGAAGAAATTCCCAAATTCAACCCCGGGCCCGCACGCTCAAATTCTGAAAACTCTCGAAGGAATCACTTACCCGTAGCCTAAGGATCGTTATTATGTGGTTTCTACTTGAATTCATAGCAATAAATGGGTAATTCACCAATTTCTCAAGAACTCAAAATTTACTACCCAACTCTTGATTTTTCAATGATTTAGTAGGGAATTTAACTAGTAATTCATGTTTGAAACTAGTGTTAGAGTGGATTTGACTTACCTCTTTAGTAGCTAGGTCATGGAACCTTCTTCCCCAAGCTCCCAAGTCTCTAATGGTGGTGGAAAATGAAAGAAAGGGGTGAAATCCCGTGTTTTAAAGGAAACATACTGCCTGGCCTACAGGGGTTCCACACATGCGGCGCGAGGACCGCACTTGCGGTCTCGCGCCTGCGAGCTAAGGGTCGCACCTGCAGAACTGGGCGAGTGGGGCTTGGGTCGCACCTGCGGAGGGATGGGCGCACCAGCGGTTCCGCTCCTGCGGACCTTTGTTTGCACCTGCGAGAAAGGGGGACCTCACCTGGGGTCGCACCTGTGATGCTTGGGACCGCAGGAGCGGTCCCGCACCTGCGACTAGGCAACCGCACTTGCGGTCCCACCAGAACAGGTGCACCAACAGCTATTTTAGCTGGTTTTTAGCCACGTTGGGTGCCCAGGAGGCCCCTGGACCCACCCGAGCCATCGTCCAAATATACCAAAAAGCCCCAAATCATAATACGGACTTGCTCGAGCTTTCGGAACACTCGAAACAACGCCAAAACTAAAAATCACCTACCAAAACCCCTAAAACCATAACTTAAGAACTTCAAGTTCTTGGATTCTATAACGATGCGCCAGACCGACCTACACTAATCAGAATGACCCCAAATTTTGCAGGCAATTTATAAATGACATAACAGAACTATTCCCCATCTTGAAATTCTGTTCGAACCTTGATAACATAAAATCACGTTCCAAACTAAATTTCAAACTTAAGGAAATTCTTATTTCTATATTGGGCGCCGAAACGCTCCTGGGTCATTGAAAACCCATTCCGAACATACGTCCAAGTCCGGATTCATCATACAAAGCTATTGGAACTGCTGGAACTCGATTCCGAGGTCGTCTACTGAAAATGTTGACCAAAGTCAAATTTGGCCAAAAGGGCCAACCTTAAGGAACCAAGTTTCCCTATAGCACTCTATACAATTCTGAATCCCGAACCACCCGACCCCGCATGTCATAAGTCATAATAAGCCACTACTGGAAGTCTTATTTATGGGAACAGGGTCCTAATAAGCAAAATGAATGTTCAGGACATTTTGCTCTCCCCCTCTTAAACAAACGTTCGTCCTCGAACGGGTCTAGAATCATACCTGAATTGCTGAAAAGATGTGGATATCTACTCCGCATGTCCAACTCGGACTCCTAAGTCGTCTCCTGAACTTGTTGGCCCCTCCACTGGACCTTCACGGAAAAAATTCTCTTGCATCTCAACTGGCGATCCTGCCAATCTATAATAGCAACTGGCTCCTCCTCGTAGCCCAACTTCTCATCTAACTGAATACTGCTGAAATCAACCACGTGAGAAAAGTCGGCATGATATCTCCGGAGCATGGATACATGAAAGACCGTATGAACTCCTGATAAACAGGGAGGTAAAGCTAGCTCATAAGCAACCCCTCCGATCCGCCTCAACACCTCGAAAGGACCTATAAACCTTGGGCTCAGCTTGCCTTATTCCCGAATCTCATAATGCCCTTCATTGGTGAAACCTTCAGCAGAACCTTATCTGCCTTCATAAATGACACATCACGTGCCCTCTGATCCGCGTAACTCTTTCGTCTGGATTGTGCTGTGCGGAGCCTCTCCTGAATCAACTTCACCTTCTCCAAGGCATCCCTCACCAGGTCCGTGCCAAACCACCCGATAGGAGAACGACACCGTCGACCATGCAAAGCCTCAAATGGAGCCATATTGATGCTGGACTGGTAACTGTTATTATACGCAAAGTCGGCCAAAGGCAAGAATTGGTCCCACTAACCCCAAAAATTAATCAGACAAGCCCTGAGCATGTCCTCCAATATCTGAACTGTACGCTCCGACTGGCCATCAGTCTGAGGGTGAAATGTTGTGCTGAGATCTATCTGAGTGCCCATCCCATTGTGCAAACTGAGGACCTCGATCCGATATAATGGACACCGTGTACCCGGACTATCTCCTAAATGTAGACCTGGGCTAGCCTCTAAGAAGTATAAGTAGTAGCCACAGGAATAAAATGCGTCGATTTGGTAAATCTATCCACAATGACCCAAATCGCGTCCACCTTTCGCAAAGTCCGAGGCAACCCAACCACGAAGTCCATAGTGATACGCTCCCACTTCCACTCTAGAATGGGCATCTGATGAAATAGGCCTCCTGGCCTCTGATGCTCATATTTAACCTGCTGGCAATTAAGGCACCTAGCCACGTACTCCACAATGTCTTTCTTTATCCGCCTCCACCAGAAATGCTGCTTCAAATCACGATACATCTTCGTAGCACCAAGATGAACAAAATACCGAGAACTGTATGCCTCTACTAGAATCCTCTCTCTCAGGCCATCAATATTAGGAACACATACACGGCCCTGAAGTCTCAGAACACCATCCTCGCCCAAAGAAACCTCTTTGGCCCTGCCCTGGACTACTGTCTCCCGAAGCTCTGCTAAGCACGAATCATCGAACTGCCGAGCCTTAATCTCTCCCAACAATGAAGACTGAGCAACCACATCTGCTAGAACTCGACGAGGCTCCGAAAGATCACTAGGCGATTAGCCAAGGACTGAATGTCCAAGGCTAGAGGTCTCTCCTCTGCTGCAATGAAGGCCAAGCTACCCATATTCACTGCCTTTATGCTCAAGGCATCTGCTACCACATTTGCCTTTTCCGGATGATAGAGAATGGTGATATCATAGTCCTTCAACAACTCAAGCCATCGACGCTGCCTCAAATTAAGGTCCCTCTACTTGAATAAGTGCTACATACTACGGTAATCGGTATAAACCTCACAAGACACACCATACAGGTAGTGCCTCCAAATCTTTAGAGCATGAACAATCGCTGCCAACTCTAAGTCGTGCACAGGGTAATTCTTCTCATGAACCTTCAGTTGACGTGAAGCATAAGCAATAACTCTCCCATCCTACATCAACACACATCCCAACTCGACGCGTGAAGCGTCACAATACACAGTATACATCCCAGAACCGGAAGGCAATGACAGAACTGGTGCTGAGGTCAATCCTGACTTGAGCTTCTGAAAGCTCGTCTCACACTCGTCGGAACACTGAAATGGGGCATTCTTCTTAGCCAACCTAGTCAATGCAGTTACAATAGAAGAGAACCCCTCCACGAATCGGTGATAATAACCTGCTAGGCCCAGAAAGCTCCTGATCTCTGTAGCTGAAGTAGGACGCGGCCAACTCTGAACTGCTTCAATCTTCTGAGGATCAACCTTGATATCCTCTCCGGATACCACATGCCCTAGAAATGCCACAGAATCTAACCAGAACACACACTTGGAGAACTTAGCATATAGCTTCTGCTCTCGCAAGGTCTGAAGCACCACTCTCAAATGCTGCTCATGCTCACCCAAGCTCCGCGAATAGATCAAAATGTCATCAAGGAAGACAATGATGAAGGAATCAATATACGGCCTGAACACCCTATTCATCAAATCCATGAATGATGTTGGGGCATTAGTCAGGCCAAAGGACATCACTAGGAACTCGTAATGGCCATGTTTGGTACGAAATGCAGTCTACGAAACATCTGAGGACCGAATCTTCAACTGATGATAACCCGATCTCAAATCAATCTTAGAAAACACGCGAGCACCCTGCAACTGGTCAAACAAATCATCGATGCACGGCAGAGGATACTTGTTCTTAATGGTCACCTTATTCAACTAATGGTAATCAATACACATCCGCATATACCCATCCTTCTTCTTCACAAATAGAGCTAGAGCACCCCATGGCGATACACTCGGCCTGATAAACCCCTTAGCTAATAACTCCTCAAGTTGCTCCTTCAACTCCTTAGGAGCCATATGCTATGGAGGAATGGATATAGGCTGAGTATATGGAGCTAACTCAATGCAAAAATCAATATCTCGATCAGGAGACATGTCTGGAAGGTCCGAAGGAAATACATCGTCAAACTCTCGAACAACTGGCACTAAATCAATAGTCGGGGACTCGGCGGTGGTGTCCCGCACATAATCAAGGTAAGCCAAGAAACCCTTCTCGACCATATGTCGAGCCTTAATGAATGAAATAACCCAGCTGGCTGCACTGACTGAAGAACCCCTCCACTCCAGCCTAGGCGACTCGGGCATAGCTAGAGTAACTATCTTGGCATGGCAATCAAGCACGACATGATAAGGAGATAGCCAATTCATGCTTATAATGACCTCGAAATCAACCATGTCGAGCAATAAAAGATCAGCTCTGGTCTCGAACCCACAGAATGTGATCACACAAGACCGATAAACCCGGTCTTCCACCACAGATTCAGCCCACATGAGTGGACACATATATAGGAGATCCCAAGGACTCACGAGAAACATCCAGGAAAGGAGCAAATAGGGCTGAAACATATGAATAAGTGGATCCTGGATCAAATATTAGTGAAGCCTCTCTACCACATACTGAGATAATACATGTGATCACGGCGTCTGAGGCCACTGCATTTGATCTAGCCGGAATGGCATAAAATCTAGTTGTAGCACCTGAAGACTAAGCTCCCCAGAGTGAAAATGAGTTGGATGACCCCCTTCTGGCTGGCCTCGCCCTCTAGGACGACCCCTTCCGACCTGTCCTACACCTCTAGGTGGCTGGACTACTGGTGCTGAACTCATAGGCTGATCACCTTGCTGCACTATCTTGCCCCGAAACTTGGAACAAGACCTCCTCACATGGCCTAGATCCCCGTAACATCTCACAGGTGGCATATACTACTGTCCCGAAGAAGAAGAATCCTGAATGGCCAGAGAGCGATGTGAACCATCTGGCATAGCACTGAAATAAGAACTGCAGGATCTCTAGTGACTGGAGTAACCACTGGGAGAATTCTGAATAGCTAGAGGACGGTAGGAGTGCTCTGGCATAGCACTGAAATAAGAACTGCAGGATCTCTAGTGACTGGAGTAACCACTGGGAGAATTCTGAATAGCTAGAGGACGGTAGGAGTGCTCTGGCATAGCACTGAAATAAGAACTGCAGGATCTCTAGTGACTGGAGTAACCACTGGGAGAATTCTGAATAGCTAGAGGACGGTAGGAGTGCTCTGGCATAGCACTGAAATAAGAACTGCAGGATCTCTAGTGACTGGAGTAACCACTGGGAGAATTCTGAATAGCTAGAGGACGGTAGGAGTGCTCTGGCATAGCACTGAAATAAGAACTGCAGGATCTCTAGTGACTGGAGTAACCACTGGGAGAATTCTGAATAGCTAGAGGACGGTAGGAGTGCTCTGGCATAGCACTGAACTGGGGCCGAACTGGAACACCTCGGGGAGGTGGTGGAGGTGATGAATAAGAAGGATTGTTGGGCTGACCACCCCCAAAGTGATCTCTCCTCCTAGTTGGGGCAACCCTGAAATCTCCAGAGAACCTAGCCTTCTTATCCTGCTGACCCTGCTCCCTACTCCTCGACCGATAACCCTCGATCCTGCGAGCAATCTCCACTACCAGCTGATAAAGAGTACCCATCTCCACCTCTCGAGCCATGGTGGATCTATTACCTGGATGCAATCCTGCTACAAACCTCCGCACTCTCTCAGCATCGGTGGGTAATATCATAAGTGCATGGCATGATAGCTCTGAAAATCTGGCCTCATAATATATCACGGACATCTACCCCTGCTCTAACCGCTCAAACTGACCCCGCAGCTCTTCCCTCTCAGAGGGTGGAATATATCTGTCAAACAACATCTATGTGAACTGCTCCCAAGTGACAGTAGGAGAATATGCTGGCATGCTGAGAATATAAGACTGCCACCACCTCCGAGCTCTGCCCTCTAACTGGAATGTGGTGAAATCCACTCCATGGGACGCTAGGATCCTCATGTTGTGCAGTCTATCCATGTACCTATCAATGAAGTACTTGGCATCCTCACCTCGCTCACCCCCGAAGACTCAAGGGCGCAACTGAGTCCATCTGTCTAACATCTTCTGCTGATCGCCATCCGCAGCTGGTCTGGGCTCCTGTGCTGCTACTACAGGCTGGGTACCACCCACGGGCAGTGTACCCGGGGTATGATGTGTTGCTGCTGCCTGTCCTACGGCCTGGCTGGTAGGGCTCTAGACTCCCCCTCCCCCCTGTGAAGTGGCAGGATCTGCTGGAAATAAACCAGCGTGGGACATGGTGTCCATGAATCTCATCATACATCCCATAACCTCGTGGAATCCTGGCGCTGTCATGAAGTCTGTTGAAGCAGGATCTACTGGAGGCACCTCGTCCTGCTCCTCTATGATAGGATCCTCCGGTAGTGCAACTGGAATAGCTCAGGGACGCCCTCATCCCCTACCTCGGGTCGGCGCCCTTCCCCTGCCTCTACCACGACCTCGGGCGGCGGGGATAGCAGCATCTCCCAGATTAGGAACATCGGATGCGCGCGTCCTCACAATCTGTGAGAGAATAGAAGAATGAGTTTAAGTACATCACCAGTTTCAAGATAGAATATGAATAAAGAGTGTTTTCCTAACACCCTGTAGCCTCCTAAAGACAAGTATAGACATCTCTGTACCGATCCGCAAGACTCTACTGGTTCTGCCTGTGACTCGCGAGACTTACGTGAACCTAAAGCTCTGATACCACGTTGTCACGACCCAAATCCGAACTCAGGTCGTGATGGCGCCCAACAGAGGGGTCAGGCAAGCCAACACAAATTTTGCTAGTGTTCATTCTTATTTCGATTAATTAATTTACCATTTACCGAATTTAACAAGTTAAAATATGACATCAATAGATAATCACCCAGTTTCAGCTCCAAAAGCAACTATAAAGAAGCGTGATCCAACATGCAAGTATATATATATATATATATAACCCAAAATCCCAAAACAACTACCATGTGTGTGCTAAAAACTAGTGTCATGAGTATCACGGGCAATCTAAGTGGATGTACTAAAGACAAAATAAATATATACAATCCCACTGTCTGAAATAAGTAGACGGGAAAATAAGCAAATGAACTCCAAGGCGCTGCTGAGGATCATCAGGAGAAGCAGCTCACCGTGAAATCAGGTCCACTACAGTCAGTATCTAACTCCGGTCTGATAACCAGATGCACCAGCCTCAGAACCTGTACAATTAAGTACGAAAGTGCAGCATGAGTACATAAATAAATATGTACCCAGTGAGTATCCCGTCTAATCTCGAAGAAGTAGTAACGAGAGGTTGACTTGACGCTCACTAGGGTCCAACAATATAATATATGACAGGATATGATGAAATACAGTAGACATGTAAGACAGTGAGCAGCAAATACGTATCAAGTACAGAAATCCAGGTAACTACTGAGAATAAACAACAATGTACACTTTCCTTTTTCCCAAATACATGACAAGCCAAAATCAATAAAATAGTACCAAATAGTCATGCGCACACAAGGATAAGACAACCAGTCGGAGTCGAAGGAATATCTAATCACTGAATAGTCGTAAAGGTTCCCCCGCTCGAGAATCATACCTGTGACTCGGGTGCTGACACATTTATACCAAATTACCATAAAGCTTCCCTCGGTCGTGAATCATACATGCGATTCGAGTGCTGACACACTTATACTGAATATCATAAAGCTTCCCTCGATCGCGAATCATACATGCGACTCGAGTGCTAACTCTCATATATACATATACATACCGAATTTATCAATAAGCTCCGTAAGGGCTATACTTGTAACATGGATTAATCAACTGGGAATTCAAATGCAACTTTCCCCATTTCTACACTAATTCAATGATAATAAGCACCTCAAGGTACGCTAAGGATACATATACATCACATAAAACATGCGTGTGAGCCCTTAAACTACCTGGCATAACATAATAGTAATTACGTACGGACTCTCGTCACTTTGTACGCACGTAGCCCCCAAAGAAAATACACATAGCATATAGAACACCTAGGGGGACAACTCCCTCTTACAAGGTTAGAAAGAGATTCACCTTGTGTCGAATCTACCCCTCGGACCAAGGATGCGCCCGAACTCCGAACTCTACACCCGAGGACTCGCAACTAGCCAAATATGGTACAATTATATCAATTTAAGCTCAAGGTAGGGAAATTACCCTATTTATTCAATAATTAAACATTCTTGAAGAAATTCCCAAATTCAACCCCAGGCCCGCACGCTCAAATTCCGAAAATTCTCGAAGGAATCACTTACCCATAGCCTAAGGATCGTTATTATGTGGTTTCTACTTGAATTCATAGCAATAAATGGGTAATTCACCAATTTTTCAAGAACCCTAAATTTACTACCAAACTCTTGATTTTTCAATGAATTAGTAGGGAATTTAACTAGTAATTCGTGTTTGAAACTAGTGTTAGAGTGGAATTGAGTTACCTCTTTAGTAGCTAGGTTGTGAAACCTTCTTCCCCAAGCTCCCAAGTCTCTAATGGTGGTGGAAAATGAAAGAAAGGGGTGAAATCCCGTGTTTTAAAGGAAACATACTGCCTGGCCTACAGGGGCTCCACACATGTGGCTCGAGGACCGCACCTGCAGTCTCGCGCCTGCGAGCTGAGGCTCGCACCTGCGGAAGTGGGCGAGTGGGGCTGGGATCGCACCTACGGAGGGATGGGCGCACCAGTGGTTCCGCTCCTGTGGACCTTTGTCCGCACCTGCGAGAAAGGGGGACCTCACCTGCGGTCACACCTGTGATGCTTGGGACCGCAGGAGCGGTCCCGCACCTGCGACTGGGAAACCGCACTTGCGGTCACACCAGAACAGGTGCAGCAGCAACTATTTTAGCTGGGTTTTAGCCCCTTTGGGTGCCCGAGAGGCCCTTGGGCCCACCCGAGCCCTCGTCCAAATATACCAACAAGTCCCAAATCATAATACGGACTTGCTTGAGCCTTTGGAACACTCGAAACAATGCTAAAACTCAAAATCACCTACCAAAACCCCTAAAATCATAACTTTAGAACTTCAAGTTCTTGGATTCTATAACGATGCGCCGGACCGACCTACACTACTCGGAATGACCCCAAATTTTGCAAGCAAGTCATAAATGACATAACGGAACTATTCCCGATCTCCAAATTCCGTTCGGACCTCGATAAAATAAAATCACGTTCCAAACCAAATTTTAAACTTATGGAAATTCCTATTTCTATATTGGGCGCCGAAACGCTCCCGGTTCATCGAAAACCCATTCCTAACATACGTCCAAGTCCTAAATCATCATACAAAGCTACTCGAATTGCCAGAACTCGATTCCGAGGTCGTCTACTGAAAATGTTGACCAAATTTAAATTTGGCCAAAAGGGCCAACCTTAAGGAACGAAGTGTCCCTATAGCACTCTATACACTTCCGAATCCCGAACCACCCGACCCTGCAGGTCAAAATTTATAATAAGCCGCTACTGGAAGTCTTATTTGGGGTAGCGGGGTCCTAATACGCAAAATGACCGGTCAGGTCATTACACTCAGAAACACAGCTACTAAGTTGAAACAACATATTATCCTTCTGCATGGCCTTAAAAACATCCCCAACCAATTACACATGGAAAACATCTCGTATCATATCTGTAGCACCATTTCAATTCCTCAAATTCCTGATTCATAGCAAGTGCTTCACGACACGTAAGATTGAGTAGGAAGAATCATAGGCATAAGCCTCAAAGGAATCAAATCGCACGATGAGGAATCAAGAAGGGAAGTACTCCTAACAGCCCTGTAGCCTCTCGAAGATAAGTATAGACGTCTCTGTACCGATCCGCAAGACTCGCTCATGACTCATGAGACCTAAGGGAACCTAGTGCTCTGATACCATGTTGTCACGACCCAGAATCTATTAAAGTCATGATTGCGCCGGACTCCACTGTCAGTGTCACGACCCAAAATCCCTACGGTCATGATGGCGCCGGACATCATTGTCAGGCAAGCCAATCATTATTTAATTGAAATAAATTTTCAATTTTAACATTTATGAAAAATATTTCCTTTCACTTTATTACATATTAGCCAAATACAAATCTGTTAAGTAAAACAATAGTTTAAATATTACACTCTAGAAAATACATCCCAGCACATCCCAGAACCCAGTGTCACAATTACATGAGCAATTTCTAAGAATTTATACAATCATCACAAAGCCTGTCCGAAATTCAAATTGGACAAGGAAAATTTAAAATAAAAATAAATAAAATACGAGGGAGACTCTGTCAGTTGCGGATCGCCTCCAGATGATGCAGCTCGCCTAAGTCTCCGAATCCTCCACATTGGTATGAAAGTGCCTGTGCAATAAAATGCACAGCAAGTGTAGCATGAGTTCAAAAACAACGTGTACTCAGTATGTCGCCCGCCTAACCTCAGAGAGGTAGTGACGAGAGGTCTAATTAGACACTCACTAAGGGCCAGCAAATAAATTAATAGTATAAGATGAACACGATAGGCATGTAAAGGTAGTAAAGCAGCATGTATATAAGGCACAGAAATCCAAGTAAATACTGGAAGTAAACAAAAAATTATCACTTTCTCATTATTTTCCCAAATATCTTAAATAGACAATTTCCTCTTTGTTTTCCCCCAAATATCATAAATCAAAAATTACTTCTTTATTTTCCCCCAAATATCTTATCACTTCAAAAATCATGGAAAACATTTAACAATTTAACATGTGCATACGGGATATGGACAACCGGCCTGAGCTGTCATAATAATGAACTCTGTGCACTGTCGAGGATCGAACAACCCGTACCAAAAGTGCACCTCTCAATAAAATACTCATGTCAATGCACTGCCGAGGATCGAACGGCTCGTACCAAAAGTGCATCTCTCAATATAATAATCAACTCTCTGCAGTGCCGAGGATCGAACGGCCCATCCCATAAGTGCACCTCTCAATATAATAATCATGTCTATGCACTGTCGAGGATCGAACGGCCCGTACGAAAAGTGCATTTTAAATCCGCCGTAGCGTACGGCCCGCTCTCATGAGAGTGGGGGAAATAACACTCCGCTCGCGGAATGTAATTGTGAAGCGGTCACATGCAGACATGCACAATCAACAATCCACCCCCAATACATCGAGAACACAATACTCAAGTAAATGACCGGTTTGTCTTTTAAACCCACAAAATAGTATTTAAATCCTTTTTCGAAATTCACTTGCCATGTTTTCATAATGTTTAATAACATAACCTTATCCGGAAGCACAATTGCCTGCGAAGGAAATCAATTCTCTTTTTTATATGCTTAAGAAAATAAACACTAATCTTTTTTAGTCATTCAATTAAAATTTCAATTATGTTAGCAGACTAATATTACAGACAAGATCACAGGTACAACATGTAAGGTATGCTAGTGGGTCCTAGGCTACCCGGACAAGGCATAATAGTAGCTACGCACGGACTCCCGTCACCTCATGCGTACGTAGTCCCTGAAGATAATAGCACATACTCAATAAATTCACCTAGGGGGAAAATTTCCCCTCACAAATTTAGAAAGGAGACTTACCTCACTCCCAAATTCATTAACCGGCCTCCAAGCCCTTCCGGTGACTCCAAACGGACGCAGAACGCCCCAAAACTATCCAAATAACGGCAAACCAATAAAAATATACTCTAATATTTGCAAGAATTCCAAATTATACAATTACCCAACCCCGCTTAGTGAAATGACCAACATGCCCTCGGGCCCACGTGCCCGATATCTGAAATTTCTCGAAAATATACCATACCCATTGCGTTACTAACTCAAATATACAATTTACGCAAATATTCCTGCTCAATTCGTCGCTAAATTTCCAATTACCAAATTTCTAGGTTTCCTTAAACATTCCCAAGCTTTCCTCAACTTCTCATACCAAATCTATGTAATAATCTTGTAATTAATTAAAAAACGTGAAGAAATTACTTACCTTGCAATCCTTGACGAAATCCTCTCCTTGAAGCTCCTCAAAATCGCCCATAGCATGTGAAAATAGATGGAGAAATGTCCAAATTCTCGCTTAAAAACAATATGGCCAGGCCTATTTCCGCACTTGTGGTCCCCTTGTCTCACCTGCGCTTCCGCAGGTGCGCCCAAATCTCCCACACCTGCAGCCTCCTTGGCTCCAGCCCAATTTCGCACATGCGGTGCCCTTAGCCGCACCTGGGGCCAAAGCCTCGCAGGTGTAGTTACACCAGATGACAACAACCTTCAGCTTTCTTCAACTTCAAATATTGATCTGTTAGCCACCCGGAATCCACCCGAGGCCCCCGGGACCCCGTCCAATTATACCAACTTGTTCCAAAACATAATGCGGACTTGCTCGAGGCCTCAAACCACATCAAACAAAATCGAAATCATGAATCGCACCCAAATCCCAACTTTATGAACTTAGAAATTTCAAGCTTCCACATCTGATGCCGAAACCTATCAAATCACGTCCGATTGACTCCAAATTTTGCACACAAGTCATATTCAACATTACGGACCTGCTCCAACTTCCATAATAACATTCCGACCTCGATATCAAAACTTCCACTTCCGGTCAGATTTCTCAAAAACCTTCAAATTTCTATCTTTAGCCAAATGACTTCTAATGACCTACGGACATCCATATTCACTTCTGATCATCCTCCCAACTCCAGAATCACCACACGAAGCTATTCCCACACTCGGAATCCAAAACGGACATCAATAACTCTGAAATGCACTTCAAGCCCAAATTTATGAAATTCTTCTAAAATGCTAACTTCCACAATATGCACTGAAACGCTCCTGGGTTATCCAAACCCCGACCCGAACATACGCCCAAGTCCAAAATCATCATACGAACCTGCAGGAACCTTCAAATCCTGATTCGGAGGTCGTTTACTCAAAATTCAAATCTTAGTTGATTCTTCCAACTTAAGGCTTCTGAAATGAGAATTTTCTTTCCAAATCAACTCTAAACTTACTGAAATTCAATTTCGACCACACCTACAAGTCATAATACCTGAAATGGAGCTGCTCACGACTTCAAACCGCTGAACGATGCACTATAGCTCAAAACGACCAGTCGGGTTATTATATTCTGCCCCACTAAAACCTACGTTCGTCCTTGAACGTGCTAAGAACTGCCCCGGAGTTACCTGAAATCACTGGTTAACACCCCGAGCACATGCTCATGCTACCACAACCCAGTTGAGTTCATTAGCTTGATCAAATCTGAAGATTTCTTCTTTTATCCATATAATAAACTCAGAATTCATTCAAACACCTGAAATTTCTCCGCCAGGCCTAGTTCCAATATATAAACACCGTATCAACCACCCCACGATATACCAGAACTTGACTGCATACCTTTTCTGAATCAGCACCATGCACCGCATAACTCATCATCCGACCACAATGGAACTTCCTGAAACTTAATAGCCAAAATTTCACGAATCTGGTGCTCCCAATGCACCTCATAACAAACATACATACATCCTGCTATAATGCCGACGATACCACCACAATGGAGGAGATGTGTAGAAATTCATACCCAACTGCAAAATTAACAAATCATTGAATGCCTCATCTTGACTAGAATCATCACCTCATTATGAACCTAAATAATGGTATTTGTTCTTTAATATAAACTTCACATAAACTTATAACACTGGTACCTGACCCAAAAATCTCGTCTCACCCAGTGTGAACTGCTCAGACAACAAATCACCTCAAACATGACCAACAGCCTCACATTATACCAGATCGCGCCGATAGGCCATAACTCGAACATGATAAATAAGAAATGACTCAGGAAGGGACTATTCAACTCATGCAACTAATATGAAATTTTCTCAGAAAATAGGAAGTAAAAAATAAGAAAAATACATATACATTAACCCTTCTCATCATCACACTGTTACGGCGTGCAACCCGATCCAAATAACATACCCGTGGTGGCGTGCCATGCGGTCCCATCATAAAACTCATATAAGGAAATATACACGGAGCTGAAACGCTCACTATTACACATGACCGAATATCGGTCCCAAGCACGCTAAGTGCATAATACCATCCTGGGGAGACTGATAAGTGCAAAAGCTCAAGCACGACTGAGGTGCGATATATATATATACAATCTGGATCTCAAGAGCTATCCTACTCACGTAACATCCCCACTACACGGGACCTCAACACATAGGAAAGTACCAAGCCGTTTCACACTCATACGGAAAAATCATAATACCACATGAATTTGACGAAGACAGAGCAACATCTGTTGTTCTAATACCTCTCCATGAAAAGCGCTCTACTGAAATAAACATGCCTGACTCATACGGGGCCCATAATCATATTTATATCCATCCACAAACATCGAGTCTACCTTGCTCGCACCAAACTAGGCTAATAGCATTTACCTGGGTCCACATTAACTCACTTCCTCTGATAATATGCAAGAACAACCATCATAGCTGGGACAAGCACCCCACAATCCACAACCAAATGGACTGAACGCCTCTCAGGCATAACTTCTCAAATACACAACATTGCACTTCTTTATACTCAGTCCAAATATTCAATCCATCAAGTGACTACATGCCACACTTATACAACTTTTTCGCGGTCATGCTTCCACGACCTTCCACACAAGGAAACAAGACACATCAAGAACCCATGACCAGGGTAAAAAGCCTCTTCCACCGAATATCAACCTCAGGTGACACTGAAGATAACTAGCTTACTCTGAACTTTTGAATCTCTTTTTCTTGCTCTTCCGAGCTCATGAATTCCTTATTAACACCGAAATGCAATCTCGATTCTTACTCCCAGTTACATACTGCTTTTCGCACTTAACATGCCAATATAAGGTAGCGCAATAATTCCGTCATAACTACTGAAACATCAATAGGATGAATACTTCATCATATGGAAACCTTTTACTTAACTCGATTCAGGAGTACCATCTCAACACACGAGTGAATTCCCACAATCACCCAACATGCAAATCCTTAAGTAGTAGTCTATACCACCATAACCCTTCCGGGATCCGCCTACACCTGACATGCCATAGCACTCAAATGCTCCCACATGAAATCCATTACGACGGCCGACAAGCCCCGCACACACTGGCACAAACCACATTTATAACTTAATCGCATCAAAGGAACTGATCACTGCCGCAAACGTGCTATTTCAACCATGGCTAATCAATCTATCTTCTTTTAATCATCTTCAATTGCTTCAGGAATAATAGCAACTTCCTTCCACTCATAGCAGACTCAACCCTAACTCATCCCGAGTGACCTTGATTCACGAGACTATGTTGCCTAAATCCCGCAACCCGTCTCATACCCTCCTGAAAATCTTTCTACAATCAGGAGTTTATTTCTCTCACTCCTCCACTACTATCCTGCACGCTGAAACATATCATAGAACATTTCAACCATCTTCTTTTTTCTCAGAAATTACTCTGCAAAAGCTCGATTCTC